>JANTCA010018451.1:0-24630 GCA_024741275.1 Chironex yamaguchii
ATAGATAGATAGATAGATAGATAGATAGATAGATAGATAGATAGATAGATAGATAGATAGACAGATAGATAAATATAGTTGTAAAAATGCAGTTTATGGGGTGGGGTGGTTATGTCCTAATATCGCGGAAGTAGCACGTGCATTGGTCCATTTATTATGTGACTAGATTAAACAAGTGTTTGGTTGTCTGTGTCTTGTGTCCAACTAGCAGGCCTTCCCACTTCCTTACGCATCTTAAAAAGGCTAAATAACTACTCCCTTGTTAGTGTAGAGGCAAATTTAGAATACGTTGAGCTTATTTCCGTTTAAACGAGAGTCTCAGAGTTCAACTTCAAGCCCATTTGTCATTTAATTACAAGAGGCTGAGAGTGGCATTGCAAATCTAAATGGAAAATTTGATGAGATTATTTAATTGATAATGCATATTGGCGGAAAACACTTGAAACACGACATTGTCTAAATAGGGCAAAATATGCAACTTTTTCATAATTTTTAATGAGCCGAAACCAAAGGTATTGACAACAGCTAACAGCTTCTAACCGCAGTAGATCAAATTCCGTAGCATGAGGTACGTCTGATCATGGCCACATTATTCCAAAGCAGCTGGAAGCAATCGATGACATCACTGAAAGCCAAGTGACGTGTTGACACAAGTTGCTTTTTTTTCACAGTTTATAGGACCTGTCGTGACCCGTTGGCCATTGCACATCAAACAGTCGTAAAACAACTAACAAATGATCATATTTTGCTCTTCAAACAGGTCCTGCTCAATTCAGAACCACAGGGAGCCCTTCCCTCCTGCCATGCTGCTATGTTTTCGGAACGATTATTTACTGAGAGACATTGATTTTAAGCCCTCAAGCTGAATCGTGCACGCTTATGAATTGGTAGGAAGCGTTCCCGGCGCACGACCATCATACATGAACGGTGTGCTGCTGTCAAATCCTATTTACTTGAGATTTACGTCCGATTATCTACTCCAGGATTAAACCGAAACTTAAGACGATAGCTGGACTTGTTTTGATAACAGAGGAGTTGACTAAAGGGCGTGCGCTTGAATCAGCTTCTTCTCATCAAAACAACGTCCTAACATTTGACAAATCCCAAGACACTAGTTTGCAAATTGTTTTATTCTTGCATATTTTCGTTGCTATGTTTGCCCGCGATCGGAATGTCAGCTTTTCTATGCCTTTGGGGCAGGAACAGCCCTTTTTCTGATAAAATTTCTCAGGGTCTTCCTACCATGCCGCCATTGAAAGTTCATCACTCCCTAAATGTTTAATTTTAGGACCATATACTAAAGCGAACAATTATTGTCAATAGCTCCTTGCCATAATATTTAGACGAATCACAGCATTTCTTTGTTAAAAATCTGAATTAATTCTATCGTTTTTTTGTGAATGTTCTCATCAGACCACATTTTAATCAGTTCCCAGTTCCCTAAAGGCACTAGTCAAGCTCCTGCAATACTTAAATCACTTGATTCCCTTACCGTTGCCTCTTTTCATATGGCATGTGCAATACTTGAGACCTTTGATACACCCATTTCCGTACATCTAGTTTTCTTCGTAAATTATAGTTCAGTTGAGTTCTTCTTAGTGTTGAGAAAGGAGAAATTTGTTCCTGTTATATCTGAGTCGTTTTTGAGTCTGTTTTCTAATTTTGAGATTATTTGGGCCTTCGTTCAGAGACTTGGCACTGCAGGTAAGGCATTATATAATGGCCACTGGAAAAGATTTTCCATCATAGAACTTGGGGAACTAATTTACTTCTCTTCGAGCTGTCACTCAATATGGAGTAAGACGAAAACTAAATCAATGTGTCTTCACAGACTTGGAGTCTGTAAGAAGGACAACTTATATACTCAAGAAAAAGGAAACCATGGACGAGTTTATTGTTATGAAGACCAGCTCTTGAGATTTTGAACAAGAGCTGCACTCAGCAGCTGACCTTGATGCAGGAAAAGCAAGTTTCAGTCTTGGAGCCGTCTGTTCTTCCCTCCCCCCGCTCAGCCTTCAAAGATCGTCGTCTAGTACCAACCTCCTCTTCTCCCTTAGGCTCGAAAAATCGATAATTTAAACTGCCTAAACGTACCTTGGAGACATTTAATGGTGATCTGACCAAGTGGTACACATTTTGGGATAGTTTTCGTGGTGTTGTCCATGAAAATTTCAAACTGCCAAATATTGAAAGATTTCAGAACCTGCACCCAAAACTGACGGGCCCTGCCCGAGACCGTATTGTTGGCTTGTCCCTTACAAGAGATAATTACCTTCGAGCTGTAATTACTGTACATATGTGCTCACTGATACATCTACCTCCTGTAAGTAACAATTACAGCGTTCTGGCTCTTGTTCATTTTTTGATAGTTTGAACTGTCTTGCTCAAGCATTAGATAGCACAGGTGTGCCTTCATGTCAGTATGGCGCCTTTATATTACCGACATTCTAAAGAAACTCTCAACAGAGTTGGTGCTTGCCATTGATCGTCAATTAACCTTACACCTTCTGTTAGATGAGACAGAGGCCAGCGTTCACCTGCACATCTTATTAGAATGAAGACAAATAGCATCGGTTCTAGCCAAAATGTATTACGTGTACCCTCCAGTGCATCGGCTTTGTATGTAAGTACTAAAGGTACTGCTTGTATTTTTTATAAGGGTGAGCATAGGACCTCATTGCCCACATTAGTCTTCTGTCAAGTGCCGCATTCAAGTTTTTAAAGAGTCATTAGCTCTACTTTACTTGTTTTCATCCTGGTCACTTAAGTAACCAATGTACTTCAAGCTATATATTTAATAAATGCCAGTGTCATCTTCATATAGTCTTATGCCGCCATTACTGCTCAAAGTGACTGCTCCGCTCTCCTGCACTCCCTGGTATAACTGCCCTCAGTCAGGTAAGGTTCAGCTTGTATTTATTCTTAATTTATGTCATACACCTTTATTACCTTCGACAAATTCATCTGCGCCTAGTACTAGGTTGTGTAATGCTGGACAAACTGTTAGCCATGTAGACCGTGCGGACCGCAGGATTGTCCCCTCTGATGAGAGAGGTTCGGACTCCTCTTGCCGATCCTTCTATTATCGATCCTTCTATGTATACGGGATATGAACCGCAAGTCTTTAGAGACCCTTATAAAGGTCTTGGAATTGTCTGTTAGCACAAATGTGGAAACTCCACGCCGAGCACAAAAACAACGAGTGACTCCACAAGAGGAGGCAGATATAGGCCTTCAAGGAACTTGCCCCCTTGACAGATGCTCCAGAATGATAAGCAAAGAGAGAGCCGCCAAAATCAACGCCGACATGCTTGAATAGAGCTCACTGTCGTACTCGGACGTCTGGAAGAGGAAGTGGAGTTGGTGCACGAAATGGGTTCCTTTCATGATGCTTACAAATGACACATGTCTTCAAGATATGCTTGACGGCTCGTCGACCACGAGGTAACCAATACTCTTCCCTAGGTTGGGTCAAAGTCTCTCGAGCTCCACTATGCATTACCAGCATACGCGCTCTTCCTACTAATAGCTTAACTAAATGGTGGTTGCCAGACAAAAGAAGCAGATGCTTAGTATTAAATGAGAGGTGAGAGATTTACATTCTACATGCCGCAACGAATTAGCCCAACAGCATCCAAAACCAAATCCCGTTGAGCAACATGGGAATTGGTGGGTTGATTTCTCAAACGTCCGAACTCTGAGGACTAAAACTTCTTCTGGAAATATATTATCCAAAACATGCCAACTGAATGAAATTCAGAAGAGGTGATGTTGAACAAATTGTTTCCAAGTGGCAGCCTTACTCCTCGCCCAATGTAATTTATTCGTTGAATCCGTCCAACGGTAGATTTCATTCATGTTAATGTCCTTAAGGGTCGTACGAACCGAAGTGCTGAAATGACCCCACCCATAAGCTCCAACGGGAGAATTGATTGGGGTTTTCGAGGGACTACCCGTGATTTAGCAGCACTAAGGGCTGCTTGGACGTCCTCTCTAAATAGCAAGCGAATACAGATGCAACAAGCATAGGCATGCAAATTGGCATCACTGAAAGCATGCACCTGATTATTGGCGGACTGATTGAGCCAAAATCGGGTGTCAAAGACACAGCGAGGGAGTGTTAAAGACCTTATAGTCTGAATATTAATAAGCCAGGTGAGACAAACACTAGGCTGGTCAAGGTTACCTACATAGAAGGACTGCATTAAGTGCTGGAAAAAAGTAGGTAAAGCAAAATAATGCTGTTTTAAATGCTGACGAATAACAGCATTCAGTAGAAAGGGATAGGGGGCTAGACCAAACAAACCCCGACAGAATCGGTAGACAATGTCCTCCTTATTGGCATTATGCCATAGAAAGCTTGTGGCATCACAATCCTCTCTGAAAGCCTGTAGGAAGTTCATATCAGCTCTTAAGCCTGCAGACCATAGCCTTAAACAATAGGATGTGTGCACGTTCTTGAATTAAAGACAGATCAGCATAAAGCATAAAGGGTAAAGATGCCTGGAGGCATTAGCAGAACCATCATAAACGATTCTAACTTTTCTTCTGTATTCTGGGTTACCTGACAACAAGGCATCATGCGTCAAACGGCTCTGTCACGTGATGCATAAGTTAAGTGTTCTTGATTCAATACCAGTCTATTTTGGATGAGCAATATCATCATGGCATCATTGAAAAGGCTGATGATTCATCTATATCAAAGGGTCTTGTACATTACCTCCCTCATCGACCGGTAATTAGCAATTGCTAATCCAGATTAGGTTTCCAGGGTAACTCCACCACATAGGGAGAGTCAGCCTGATTGAATCTGACAGTGGATTCAAAGAATGATAAAAAAATGAGCCATCCTCGTCAACTGTGATGCCAATGGATTCTTTATCCCAAAAGCAGCCAAACCATCATCAAGCTACCTAGGCATGCTTTCGAAATGAGGGATACAAAGACTTACAGTGGCAGTTGTTGCTGTGCAGGCAGACCAAGCGATAGAAATGTCTCCCGCCTCTAGCATGAGTATAGCATTAGCAGACGAAAACAATGACTTTGCCTCATCTATTTCAAGAAAATCTCGTGCCTTGGATCTAGTATATAGCCAGTAAAACATGGCATATGTATCCTGACTGCCCGTTTGGAGAAGGGAAATGTCCATCCACGAGTTTTCGATCTACACACCTTTATTCATGTTTATGTCGTTCTCTGCCACACTCTTGTCAAACTTAAAGAACACCTGTTACTCCTTAACAGTTTTTTCATGTATCCTCTTCCTAGGTTGCTCTGGTGTTTTTAGTCTTTTAGATAGAGACAGATATACTAATGATACTTAGAGAAAACCAATTAGGTTAATGGCAGTAGGCAGTTGCCAAGATAACACAATTATAATACAGTACAGTTGTAAATGTGGTTAAACTGAAGGGACGTACAAGGGGCAAAGGATGAAGGGAACGCTATGAAACGAAAGCGACAAAGGGGAAGAAGTTAAAATATGTACAACAAATGAGCATGCTGAGTGGCAGAGCCTACCTTGTTGTACCGAAAATATTGTCGTTAAAGTTCCATTACGCTAGTTGGAAGAATCGTGAAAATGCAAAGTATATGTTAAAAGTGAGGAATGGTTCTTATGATGTGAAAAGTGTTCAAGAGATGTTTATTTTAAAAACAGACGTTGCAATGACGGTGTTGGACATTGTTGCTACAATTTATTTATCATTGCTCCCTACGTAACCAAAGACAACTAGTAGCAATGTGTATAGATTCAATGTTATATTATCCAAAACATGCCAACTGAATGAAATTCAGAAGAGGTGATGTTGAACAAATTGTTTCCAAGTGGCAGCCTTACTCCTCGCCCAATGTAATTTATTCGTTGAATCCGTCCAACGGTAGATTTCATTCATGTTAATGTCCTTAAGGGTCGTACGAACCGAAGTGCTGAAATGACCCCACCCATAAGCTCCAACGGGAGAATTGATTGGGGTTTTCGAGGGACTACCCGTGATTTAGCAGCACTAAGGGCTGCTTGGACGTCCTCTCTAAATAGCAAGCGAATACAGATGCAACAAGCATAGGCATGCAAATTGGCATCACTGAAAGCATGCACCTGATTATTGGCGGACTGATTGAGCCAAAATCGGGTGTCAAAGACACAGCGAGGGAGTGTTAAAGACCTTATAGTCTGAATATTAATAAGCCAGGTGAGACAAACACTAGGCTGGTCAAGGTTACCTACATAGAAGGACTGCATTAAGTGCTGGAAAAAAGTAGGTAAAGCAAAATAATGCTGTTTTAAATGCTGACGAATAACAGCATTCAGTAGAAAGGGATAGGGGGCTAGACCAAACAAACCCCGACAGAATCGGTAGACAATGTCCTCCTTATTGGCATTATGCCATAGAAAGCTTGTGGCATCACAATCCTCTCTGAAAGCCTGTAGGAAGTTCATATCAGCTCTTAAGCCTGCAGACCATAGCCTTAAACAATAGGATGTGTGCACGTTCTTGAATTAAAGACAGATCAGCATAAAGCATAAAGGGTAAAGATGCCTGGAGGCATTAGCAGAACCATCATAAACGATTCTAACTTTTCTTCTGTATTCTGGGTTACCTGACAACAAGGCATCATGCGTCAAACGGCTCTGTCACGTGATGCATAAGTTAAGTGTTCTTGATTCAATACCAGTCTATTTTGGATGAGCAATATCATCATGGCATCATTGAAAAGGCTGATGATTCATCTATATCAAAGGGTCTTGTACATTACCTCCCTCATCGACCGGTAATTAGCAATTGCTAATCCAGATTAGGTTTCCAGGGTAACTCCACCACATAGGGAGAGTCAGCCTGATTGAATCTGACAGTGGATTCAAAGAATGATAAAAAAATGAGCCATCCTCGTCAACTGTGATGCCAATGGATTCTTTATCCCAAAAGCAGCCAAACCATCATCAAGCTACCTAGGCATGCTTTCGAAATGAGGGATACAAAGACTTACAGTGGCAGTTGTTGCTGTGCAGGCAGACCAAGCGATAGAAATGTCTCCCGCCTCTAGCATGAGTATAGCATTAGCAGACGAAAACAATGACTTTGCCTCATCTATTTCAAGAAAATCTCGTGCCTTGGATCTAGTATATAGCCAGTAAAACATGGCATATGTATCCTGACTGCCCGTTTGGAGAAGGGAAATGTCCATCCACGAGTTTTCGATCTACACACCTTTATTCATGTTTATGTCGTTCTCTGCCACACTCTTGTCAAACTTAAAGAACACCTGTTACTCCTTAACAGTTTTTTCATGTATCCTCTTCCTAGGTTGCTCTGGTGTTTTTAGTCTTTTAGATAGAGACAGATATACTAATGATACTTAGAGAAAACCAATTAGGTTAATGGCAGTAGGCAGTTGCCAAGATAACACAATTATAATACAGTACAGTTGTAAATGTGGTTAAACTGAAGGGACGTACAAGGGGCAAAGGATGAAGGGAACGCTATGAAACGAAAGCGACAAAGGGGAAGAAGTTAAAATATGTACAACAAATGAGCATGCTGAGTGGCAGAGCCTACCTTGTTGTACCGAAAATATTGTCGTTAAAGTTCCATTACGCTAGTTGGAAGAATCGTGAAAATGCAAAGTATATGTTAAAAGTGAGGAATGGTTCTTATGATGTGAAAAGTGTTCAAGAGATGTTTATTTTAAAAACAGACGTTGCAATGACGGTGTTGGACATTGTTGCTACAATTTATTTATCATTGCTCCCTACGTAACCAAAGACAACTAGTAGCAATGTGTATAGATTCAATGTTAGTGAAGGTCTATTTTATTACTTACATGCCTATTCACATAATCCAGTCAGTCGCTTTGCAATTGTTGAAGAATTTGTTTCTTTGACATAACCGGGTTTTGGCTACATAGTCAACCCACAAGGTGGAGGGTCAGGCGTTGTATTTACTTTAACAATTTATTCCACACTCTTGATTGTAGTACGCCCGTCCTAATGGCTTCTTAGGTTCATGGGCATGACAAAGCAACGGAGTGCGAGAAGATCTCTTCTGTTAACCTTAATTAAAATAAAAGAAACTCAAGATTACTGATTAGTCAGTGAAGATACACAATAATTTGCAACACTGTTTGAGCAGAAAGATGTTTTTTCTATTAAGGCTGATTTTTTGTGCATTTCTCATGACGTCACTGGTACTAATACTCAGGGGATCTAATTCAGTCCGTGTAGCTTTGACGAGTTCGGTAGAGGCATTTGTATGTCTTATATGATTTATATGAGTAGAAATATTAATTTTATATCAAACAGTCGACAATTTATTGCTGAATTCGACGGTTGCATCGTGTTGAATATCCAATATTTTTTCCAAACTGTACCAGATTCAAAGACGACTTACAGCGAATTGCCACCCACATTTACCAGCGAGCGTCTTGGCCGACTGTTGAAGTCAGTAAGGTCATCCACTGCTATTGTTTTGTTTGGAAAATCGACTTGCTGTGCTGCGGCAAAAGAACATATTTCTGTACACCATTTATTAATTGGTGACAACATTGGCTCCCCAAGATTCTCAGTTGAACTTCCTGTTCCCTGGGATAATGGGCACAATGAACCAGACATACGTCTGAAACATAGACTCTGCAGTCTGAGCTAAAAAAAGTATGAATGAGACGATCGTGGGATAAGGTGTGGCCCTAATTGTTGTAGTAAGAGCAGATGCATCTATAACAACTGTGTGATAAAAAGTATGCCTTGTAGGCACAAAACACATGCTACTTGTACAGCGTATGCACCAACAGGCAGACAGCCAATAACACGGGCAGACAATCGGAGTTTAATGACCAATACTCTTTCGATCTTTCCTTTTGAGCTGTTTAGCTCAGTAGCAAAGGCGTCAGATTTGCAGTCGTGTGAGACCAAGGTCCGACGCCCAGTTGATTATTATCATACCTTAATTTCTGCTCTTAGAGCAAGACCACCCTGTCGACTTCTGTATGGAATTAATGCAAACGGTGAGAAAAATGGATGCCTTGTAGGCACAAAACACATGCCGCTTGTGCATCATATACACCATTAGTCAGACACCTGGCAAGAAGAGTGTATGATCCTCGTTAATTGATTAACAGTTTTTCAACCTCTTCGCTGAGCTATTTAGCCCAGTAGGAAAGGGGACAGAATGGCGACACTGAGGCCCGGATGAGAAATTGCCGTGGTCACAATCATAGATTTTTATCTTTTTCTTACAATTCAAAACTAAAACCAAGCTCTTGTTGGTTGCATATAATATTTAATCCGCTCTGCTTTTTAGAAGCTTGAGGCTGCCATGAGAGTTAGGATATGAACTCAACACACCCTTCATACGAGACGTGAATCCGATCCTGTTTTACATCGACTACTCGTTAATAAAAGCTTCTACTTCAATTTTGACTTTGCCTTCATACCCAAGTGGGTTTTTTCTTCGATGTATGTTTACGTGACTTTAAGATCGAATCTAAACTGGAAAGGTTATTAAAAGCAAACGAAAGCGGGTCAGAAAGCCTACCGGAAGTGGATTGGACCTACGAGGTCCTGTGTACAAGACCATTCATACTGAAAGAAGATCAGGTCCAATTAAGATCCAATTCAATTCCGATTGTGTAAACAATGCCTAAGTTCAAAGTACATTTCTTTGTTTGATCATATTTTCAGTATTGAAAAAGTGTGCCAGCTCTAGTAAGAAGAATCTATTCATATTATATAAAAACTTACAAGTTCCAAAGGATTATAAACGAGATGACAGTCGGCTCTGACCTCAAGATAGAAGTTTATTAACAGGGGTTCTAATATCAACAGATTGCTTGGGTGAGTCGAGAAAACCGAAAAAAAAAAAAGCAGGGAGAGGATCGTTAATTAAGTAAACGATTTACGAAAAATGTATTGTCATACGTTTAGAGTAGGAGCTATAAAATATAAAACTTAATGAGGAGGATGGTCCACTCGCAAATTTCAGATCTGCAAGGTCTGTGTGTATCCCAGCTTATAAATACTTTCTTTTTGTAAATTTAAGCAGAAAAGATGCAATAACAAATTGTGGGGGATTTTCAGAACTAAAATGTTTCGGAAAAATAGCGTTTAGCAACATGGTCCAAGATTGCTAACGCTTAATGCCAAGAACAATCCTTCTGAGAAAATAAGACATTATACTATAGGATTGATTCTCTTTGATACAACTTACTCAATAGAAAGCACTGCTCGTGTACTTGAAAGAGCTTTCTTCTGCAACAACATAGTGAGACAATTTAACTGTAACAAATGTCTTTCAAAATACGCCTTTGGCCAACATGTTTTCTCTTCTTGAGTTCTCATTATTTGTGATGGTTCTATAGAAAAATACTGTTTCAATAATTCAGATGTCCTGTAATTTTACTAACTGTTTACTTAGAGCGTTTAATGTTACAATAATTTGCTTCCCTTCTAAAAACCATATTTGCATTTTTTAGAACTTTGTTTCCTCTTTTCAACTACTAGTCATCAACTACAGTACATCTCACCTATTCTCTCTTTTTCTTGCTCATCTCATCAAATTATTACTTTTATTGCTTGGATATTTTTCCTCGTCCCTTAGAGATTTAACCTGTGCCATTTCCAAAGTTCCATAAGCTTCGTACTATGCTTAGTCATGCTATATCAAACATGCACCAAGATCACTGTCTGCTGTAGTGATACCGTTAAGTTGTCCTTCATCTTCGATTATAGCATGTTTATGTGCTCTTCCCTTCCAGATTAACCACTCACCAATTTACCGAGATCACAGTGTTATGAGAAGCTACCACGGGTTTTTGACTATATTCTGAACTTCCACCGTTCCAGAGAATCTTTCAAGAGCAGCTCATATGACTGTCGCTTTCCTTTTTGATCTTCACCTACTGCTGTTGTCTCTCTGGGCCAGGGGGAACCCTCACCTACCTCCCATTGTCACCACTGTGTTGGTCAATCGGTTGTTAACTATGCAAAGGGTAAGACTGTCTGCAGTCGTATTGTACTTTTCTTTACAAAACAAACGTGCTTACTGTCTGACACCAAACACTCGATGCAGCAAAGCCGATTGTGTTAGTTAGGTGATAAAAATGTGGCCAGACCAAAAATACGCGTTCATTCTCCAATAGGATTTTGCGCCGGCTTGACAATTTACAGTAAACCATTCCGATGTTGTTACTGTGGTAGTCAGTGTGTTAGGCTCACGTAAGATGCCGCAAGCTAAAGCCTCTCTCTCTACGTAAGACGTCCATTAGCATTTTCAAGGTAAACCAAAGATGGAGTGGCTACGCCTTGCAGTTGTTGCTTTATTTTTGATGGACTGTGCTTCAGGAGGTAAGCTGTAACTCATATTGATTAATTTTTTAAATAGTATTTGAACAGAGGAAAGCCAAATGCACGCCTATCCATCAATCTGGTGTTACGGAAACAACTATCGTATGCCTTAAAGCAATTAGTGCTATTGTTAGCCTATTTGAATTCCTCTTTTCGTGCTACATCAAGAGAAAATTGTCACAGAATTAAGGTATTTAAGTAAGTCGTTTAAGAGTGTGAATTGCTTACGATCCTGTAGTTAGCTACTTTCGGCAAAACGCCAAGCAGCTGTTGAGGATTAGTAAAAGGTTACAAATCTGTTTTCTGTGAAGTTACATATCTCACAAGAAAAAGGCTCTTAAATTGGATGCCTGTTTCAAAACCTGTGTCAATCGTTATCAATCTCCTAGACAAGGAGAAAAATTTTCCATCGATTTAGTAACTTGACATCTGAAAATTGCGATTGGCTGCTACAAATATGAGACAATAAGGGTTTATCCCCACTTATCTTGAACCTGATCAAGTTCAGCTTTACGTCGCCAAAATAGTAATTTCGTTTTCAGTGGAATCAGTCAAATACTCATGGCTAAACTCAGTAAAATTTGCGTTCTTCATTTGGAATTTGATTAAAAGCTGTCGAATATCCTTCGTTTATTTAAAAACCTTTAGCATATTTAAGAATAAATACATCATCATCATGTGTCGCTGTTCCCATTTAAGCTAGATTGGGCACTAACATGAGAAATTACTCTCCACAAATTACGTTTTTTACAAACAGTGTCATTAACGCTTAGTTGTGCCCAAGAAGTTACGTTGGCAAACCATCGTTTACGCGGTCTTCCTCTATTCTTCTTTTCATATACAATGCCTTCTAGACATGTTTTGATGAGCCATTGTTAGATGTCTTGATGTGCCCAAATAGTTTCGGGACTCTACTCCTAGTTACGAGGTAATCACCATTAAAGTTGTAAGTTATCTCTACTCTTGCCTCTCTTCACAATCCCATATGTTGGGTTCTAGCCTAACAAACTCATCAAGTCGTGTTGTATTTACTAGTAGTCTGCAATCCTCAGTTTCATTTTTTTTAGTTTTCTGTGAGATTTGGCCTAAGAGCGGCCAGTCGCTCAATTATTTCTTTACCACAGTGAGAATTTTATCTTGCTATTTACTAGACGTGAAACGACGGAAAGTGTGTCGTAATGGAAAACACTGAGTAGAGACATCTGACAGGAAATGTACACTTCTATGAGATAAAGTGATTTGCGATTACATATAGAGTTAAAGAAACGTCTTTAATCAAAGAGACTTACTAATCAATCTCCCACTTCCCTGTTCACAGCAATCTATCAATTTAACACCTAATGCATTTTCACAATGCTCTGCAGTAGCCAGGCATAACTTTTGTGTTGCTAAGGACACTGGCAGCAGTTAGGGGATAGCAGGTAAATTTCCTTTTATTCAAACTAAGGAGATTCTTATATCGGACTAATAGAATACAATATGGCGTGTGGATTACGAATTTATTACCTGTGGTAAATTGAGGTGCTAAAATTATGACCAAAAACCAAGCGGACTTAGTATCACCAGAGCTATTGTAAATGAATCTTCCCGCTTCTTAATATGATGATGCTTCAAATATTTCTGCTTGGATAGCAGAACTTTTAGATCTTTATGATCTGTCTATCAAATTCTGTCCTGGCAGTTTGACATATCAGGAGAGGTTGAATTGTTTTGAAATCAGACAAGACTGTCGCGAAATTAGATCTCACCGAAAAGTAGGAGAAACGAATTTGAAGAGTAGTTGTAGATCTTATTTCACTTCTTCCTTGATGTTTACATATGTGCAAACCAGATATTTTCTTTTATTTTTCAGGTTCTAATAAGATATTAACAAATACTTCTTAAAACATGTAATCTCTATGCTATCCATAGAAAAGAAAATCGTTTGGTATAATTGAAAGCAGTCTTTTTGGGAATTGGCATAGAAAATAATGGCTGGTTATGCTATACAAATTGCATCGCGCCAAATAACATTACAGACAAATCCAGTTTGAGAATTTGTACTTTCTACAGCTCAAGAAATTTGAGAAAGTGAGCATCAAATTATGTTCTCCGAATGGCCAGCCAACTGACATTCCAGCTGAAGTAAAGAGCACGAACCCTTGTTAAAATCCCTTTCTGACACGCATCAGACGGTAGTAGAGACCTTGTGGGTGAAATAACCTCCATGGCTCTAATCACAAACTCATGAATAGACAGTATATTGCACATGCTTATTTTACTATAAAATTTCCATGCCAAAGAAAATTTTAACCATCTGCTTGGACTTAATTGGCACAGCAAATTTGGCAGATAAGATGTGTTTAGGAAATTCTTTATAAAGCTGATACGTGATTCTTCTATAGTGTGTAAGAAACTATCTCTCCCTTGGGAAACTCCAACATTTCAGGAAGGACCACTAACTGAACGTTCCAATTTACATAATCCATAACCGTGCTAATTGTATTATGCCTTGAAAATTTGCGGTATTGCACTAAAATCGTAATTGCAATAACTTATGTAGCCACCTTAAACAATAATTTTGAGATTCAAAAGCATTTTTCGTCCGACACCCTTCAGAGTATGAATTGCCAGAAAAGGAGTACCGATCTTATGAAAAGGTTGCCACATATATACTTTCTTGTCTGACAATTCACACTCTGAAGGGTGTCAGACAAAAAATGCTCTTGAACCACAAAATGATTGTTCAAGTTGGCTACATAAGTCATTGTTGTAAAACTACTGTAATTCTATGTACAGTCTTAATTTGTCACAAATATTTCGAATTTATTATAAGTTAAAAGCTTTTCTAAATAGAGAGAAGAAAATGCAGGAAGGAAAAATATCCTTTAACATGCTTGCGCGTCAAGTAATATAACGAGGAAGGAAGCCGTTAAATATATTCTTCTATTTCATTATCTATGCATAATATGATTCCAAAATGGACCATTCTTTGAGTTATACATCAGAAAGAACAATCTTCACATGTTTTATCTCTCCTTAATCCGGTAAAAACCACTTAAAACAACATAATAATAACAACAAGGACAATGTCCATGAAATCAAAGAGACAGATTCCTAATGATAATATGAGGAGCAGAAGAGCCATGATTGTCGCCAAGGGAAACGAAAATCAATGAACAACAAAGCCAAAAAATGAAGAATAAGAATTGAACTCGTGCATTGACATAACTAATTTGCTTCTATAGTGTTAATTCCACTTGATATTAATCCTCTTGACACTGCCTGAGCAATCCCTTCGTCCAGCAACAACTCAACTAGATATAATGTTCATTACCACATAAGATGGTTGCCCAACAAGTTTAGAAATTCAACTTAACGTTCAACAGCGGAGTAAAGATAGGCCTGTATTTGTAGCCTGTGGGATAGAATTGGGAAGGCTTATCACTACTTTCTTTAAATTTACTTCTTTGACGTGTTATTTGTCACGTAATACAAACCTACGTTGTCAACTGATATCATTTGGCAAGGTGTTAAGAAACTCCCCCAAACACCTCACTAAAGTGCCCTATAACACTTTCCAATAACGGAACTGTATGACTACAATGCTGTTATCATGCTCAACAGAATTTATCCATACAAGCTGTAATAGTTAAGTTTCCAAGATACCAAACCATTGCTACATCTTGAGATGATTTTCTCTTAGCTCAAAACAAAGGCCTAGAGAAAAGATGATGTCACCTATGAGGATAATTACTTAAACAAGCATATTTCTTAACCTAACACTTGCTAGTTAGTATATTTCCCAATGTGGAATACGGACGACGAAAACTTTTGCTGCTACTATAGAGCCCAACGAGGCGCTGAGCAATTATGTATGTACAACTAATATTCTCCAAAAATCCTCTCAGATTGTCCACAAAAACCTAATAAGTTTCTGCCTGTGCACAGCTGTTCTCCTGTTCAACTCTCTACTTGATGCCTGTAGTTGTTGAGTCTGATTTTATTCGTGGTATTACTTTTATCTACCCTGCATGAACTATAAACTGTACATTCTATATCATAAACTCACCCTAGTGTATTACAAGCCTATGATTACATCTTTGTTGCCAACAAGAAAGATAATCATCACATCATCTTACTCTTTCTACAAACCAACAAAACCTGCATCTACACATAAAATGCCAAAAGCTATCAACTTCCTTTGCATGGCTTACGTACCTAGGCTCTGACTAACAATCTTTTAGGTTTCTAGATCACTCAATGAAGATAGCGATGGCTCTTGTATTGAATTGGTCTAAAGTGCTCGATATGTTCTGCAACCTATGAGGAACTTTCTTTGACTCTTAAGAGCTTGGTGAAAACACAATTGTGACTGTTTTAGTCTATTTCTTTGTAGTTTTCTTTACTTGGAGTAAATTAATCTAATCTATTTTTCTTGATTTGTTCTCTAGTTTTATTTTCTGCTTGTCAAAATATCCCCTCTCTCCGACACTGCAATTAAGGCTACTGACATCTGAACAAATTCCTCCTGATTGAAATGCAGGATGGTATGGTAAGGTTCTTTGACTTATTGCTGGATTGCAAGATTTTTTAAGTAAAAACGTATCAGTTATCTGTAGCTTTATAATCTCTTTGCATTTCTCTATCACACTTACCGACTAGGGTATCTGAGGAACCAGCTTCACTATTATAACTTCAAATAAAATTTTGGAAGTGCTGACGATTTTGTGACGATAACGTTTCATTCTAGTTGCCTATTTGAACTAGGCATCCAAACAAACTACATCTCTCCATACATACATGTGTATATGTAAATATATTTATGTTCCTTTAAGGATTGTGTACCTACCACACAAAAAAGTTTAGTAGTATATGAAATTCTATGCCGATGTGAAGCTCGTTATGTAGGTCACACTTCTCAGAGATTGGGTGACAGGATCAAATAACATGTTCTAGCCAATATACGCCAAGCATCAATTCCTCCCAGGGATCAGCCATCTCGCACTTGGAAAGCGAAAATGGCTGCCAAAACATGTGATTCTTCCATAGGTCAACGTTTACTCCAAATTTCGGAATGCTCCGAAATGTATATGGAGGAAAATTTTCTGGTAATTGGCACAGCTAGATCGTCCTTTCATCTAATTGTATTGGAATCCGTCTACATCAAAACAAGAAAACCAGTACTCTGTTGGCAGAAAAAGTTTGTTTTTTGACTTGAACACTTCCAATAAAGCTTTGTTCCTTCATTCTCTCTTTGTTTCATTTTGTGTTCTTGTTGATGATTTGCTAAATTTGATAAATATTTTATTTAAAAGTGTAGCCATATATCTATAATTTTCTTTCTGACGATTCATGCTCTGAAGACTGTTAGAGGTATTAAAATTTAACAACAGCTTACGTTTACAAGATTGACAAGTAACTGGAATAGAAATGTGTTATGTAATAGGCACTTCCCCAACAGTCCAGAAGGTTAAAAGTCAATAATCTATACTGCTAAAATGTTTCTCCACCTCTATAATCATTACTATCTATTTTATCTATACCTTTTAAAGAATTTTCATTATGAAGGCCACTATGTCATTCCTCTCTAAAATGAGCAAACATGTCTGCCTGGGTGACTATACAACCTTTGTCAAACTTTCTACTAGCTGCCTTGTAATTATTGACACTGAGTCTAATAGCTGTTGTGGTGCTTCCTACGTACTATTTTTACGCACTTTACATTCTAAAAGATAAACTACACAACTGGAATTACATTCAGAATGATGGTTGATGAAAAAAGTCCTTTCTGTCTCTGCACCATGAAAACTTCCGTATCCATTAGTTTGTACAGTTGACGTCCAAGCTTACCACAACCATAACAACCTCTAACTACCTCTGGTTTATGAAGTCTCAGCTTAGCTCTAACTAATATGTATTTAAGTGATTTAGACGTTGTAAAATCTACTTTGGGTCATGTGATCTGGTCTGTTGCTAAACATACTGAGCTATCTAAGATGACTTGGAATTCCCTAGCTATTTTTTCAGCTGTAAACTCTAAGTGCTCGATGAAATGTCAAGATAAGTGGGATACTGTTACCTTCCTGTCCATAATACTTCCTAACTGAGCCACAAGTCTCTTTCTTTTTCTAAACTCCCTGCTTTATTTACCTCCTCTCTCACATAACTTCTCACGTAATATTAATTGCACCTTCAACTGTCCACTTACAACCTCATTCGCACATTGACCCCATAATCATAATACAGCCCTAAGATGGAGATGATCGGAGTAAATCGGATATTTTATCAATCATATACCTTGTAGATTGACAAAGGAAGACCCAAAAGATATGACGTCAACTGACGTGGTGTTTGGTCATCACACCCACGCATCAAGCAATGCTTCAAAGTAAACTGATATACACCCTCTTTAGTACAACTTAAATTGTACTTTTTATGAACTTGCTATGCTGTCCAGGAAAAGAACCCATCTGATTTATCCGGGCTAATGCACGGGCACTGGTATCCAGTCTGTAATATAAATAGACTAGAACAAAAATATATGGGATCATTGAATATTTCATGGAGGAAAATGGACCAAAGTAGTATTCACAACTGGAGGAAGGCACCTACTGGACTAAGTGTTGTTTCAACTGTGGGTTTAAGAGGAAAACGTTTCAATGTCATTGGTCCAAGGTGGACCACCAAAATCTTTCAATCTGAGGTACAACATATGTTACACTGTACAACAATATTGCAATTAAGTTGCACAGGTCTACTTAGGGAACCTGTAGGATATAGGAAATGCAACTGGGCAATCAATTATCTCACCCTAATTCTTGGATCAGAATGGGACAATAATATATGGGAATAGAGAACTGCACCTTTTTGATCCGGCTATTGTACAGGCACTGGCAGCTAGTCATAAACTATTGTTGTACTCAGTAACGAAGTCATTAACAACACGATGGCTTTCGTTCTCTGAAATATCACAGATGACTTAGGAAAGAACTTAAGTAAGTGAACAATTCTCACTGCTTTGGGAGTTAAAAGAGGCGGTTTCTCATCCGAGCATCATAAATAACTATAAATTTTATAGAACACTTCTCAGATGTCTCTTTCATACACTCCATATTTCTCACTTGGCTAATTGAGTTCTAGCTATTTTCAATTCGTGGGTTACATTGTGTAATCCTTTGATTGACAGAACCACACACTATTTGAAACCACAACGTTCAAGCCGAATCAAACCTCAAGAGCGTTTAATATAGATGAGAAAGCATAACTTAAGGATATGGTGTACTTTTTCGATACATGGGGAGAACAAGTGTAGAATTTCAAAGTTGAACGTTTGATCTGACAAAGGTGCAACAATAGTAGTATCAAAAAGTATGCTTAGATGCAAATAAATAACAGACTGTTGGCTTCTCATATTGACACCCTCCCCCTTCCGTTGTCAAGCAAATAGGAGTTCAAACTAAATTTTTTTCCGACAAAAAGTGAGAAAATAATTTTAAATGCTCTATAGCTTTTCGACAGAATGCTTGCTATGCACGTGTAAGATCGTGAGTTAGATATTTTTCTTTCAGTTGTCTCTATTTTCGAAATTTACCTTCCTTAACTTGTTCAAGTAGACTTTGATCTGAACACAGTCTTACAATAACAAAAGGGCCAGAAGATTCATAATAATCAATCACAATTTGAACAGCTCTGTGTATTCCACTCAAAGACCAATTTTCGAAGGACACAACTAAATTTTGCAAGAAGCCTGATCGGTTTTTAGAGTCATGTCTTATACTAGATAAAAGTACAACCCCAGGATCATTCCATACCTAACTTTCTCTCATTCAAAGCAGTACCTAGCATATATGCGCTTCATCGGTTTACGACTGACTAGTTTTTTGATCTACTTGGTTTGATTGAATACTTAGTGTATTCAGTGGTCTTCCTCATTTTTTTAAAAATAGATCGGTCTATAGGCTCTTGACGCCTCCGTATACCCAATAAAGGAGATTTCTAATGCTTTTTCATTTCGTGTCGTGTATTCTGCTTGTGGGATCGGCACGCAGGCCGAAGACTCTGAAACGTGACGCATCTGCTCTTTTTCCATGGCAGCATTCCCAAAGCAATTCTTATGTTGCAGAAGCTTGATTTCTTACATAGGCTGCCCAATTGATAGCTTCTGCCTAATATGCTTTTTGCAAAATGATGCATTGAACAGGTTTACTTTCATTTTCAGCTGTTTCCACCTTCACTCTTCAGCATCTATGCTATTGTTACTGTATGCATCATTCGTCCTTGCGTTGTGATTTCTAGTTTTCATTCATGGTGAGCATCAGCTGCACTTGCTATAATTTCAAATCTTTATTGACACTATAGTAAAAAAGATATTTGGTAAGACTTACTAACAACACTATTATTTAGGATTTATCAGAGATAAGCATCTTGATTGTTGCCATCCGATCTGTTAACTACTTTATTAGGCGAAAGTTGTCTTTCATGGGACCATCACCTGATTCCTTTAAAAATAACTGCTGCACCAGGAACAGCTCGTTGGCTAACAAACTTTTCTTCATAAAAAGAAATTTCTTCTTGACAACTTGTCAGTTTGCCTTTTGATCATTTCATTCACAAATCAACTAGACCAACTGAGACACCACTTCTAAAAAGGTAATTAAATAGCAAGATGGCTGTTATTTTGTTTCATGATCCACGTGTTGGTCAAAAATTTTTGGGCAGATCCTTCCCATCTTTAAAAAGACTATAAACATACAAATTTTGTATTTGCTGGGTTGGTTCATTGCGCTATCTTTGTCATTCTCTTTGTCATTCTCTTTGTCATTCTCTTTGTCGTTGTCTTTGTCATTCTCTTTGTCATTCTCTTTGTCATTCTCTTTGTCGTTCTCTTTGTCATTCTCTTTGTCATTCTCTTTGTCATTCTCTTTGTCATTCTCTTTGTCTCTTTCTTCGTCATTCTCTTTGTCTCTTTCTTCGTCATTCTCTTTGTCATTCTCTTTGTCGTTCTCTTTGTCGTTTTCGTTCTCGTTTTCTTTGTCATTCTCTTTGTCATTCTCTTTGTCATTCTCTTTGTCATTCTCTTTGTCATTCTCTTTGTCATTCTCTTTGTCATTCTTCGATGTCATTCTTCGATGTCTTTTTCATATTAGACTTAGTTGACATTCCATCCACGTGTCCCACGTAGCTTCAAGGGCATCTTTATCTGCAACTGCCATACTGGCCAAGTACTACTTGTCTGGCTCATCTATGATGAATTTGTCCTTTGCCATTAATTTTCTGTACGCTAAGCATCACTTGTTGCAAAGTATGACACATTACTCAGCATAACTGCTCCTGATCTGACAGGTAAACAACAGGGCTATGGGCATCTGAATCAATTCTATTTACGTGCAATAAAAAGAATTGAATTCATAATATACATATAATAATACTTCTATGTATGCTTCAAGCGTTCTTATTTACGGACTTGATAGCAAGTCATTATAGTTTTGGCAATCATTCTTAATATATGTCCAGCTACAAAATATCAGGGGCACCCGCCATGTCTCGCCTTCCAAAATTCCAGATTGAAGGACTTATGTAATACATGACTACTATTTCAACACCAAGACACAAGTTTGTTTTCCAAGAGTCAGTTTTTTTCGTATTTTTGCAGGAATTATGTAATGACTAGACCAATATCACGTTCCTTAAAAAGGGCGACTCAAAGTTGAACTTTATTTGGAAAGTAGCAAGGTGTTTTAACCATTTTGTGCTTTGAGAGTGTAAAAGTCGAGAATAGATAAAACAAACAAGACAAAAATTTCTTTACAAAATACATGGATTAAAACCTATCAATAGTAAGTAAAAATTAGTAAGAACCCGTGAGTAAATCGTCGAGACTTTGTTTTTCACAATTGTTTGAATATTACACCATATAACAGATCAACTATAAAAAGATCGCAAAAAACAGGTTTTCTGGCACGAAGAATGTTTCAAAATACATGTTATCTACTGGTGTTGCATTATTAAGCCATTAGGAGAGATAACAAATCACTGACTTGGTCTCTTTTGCCTACAAAGTCGAAACGTTATTCAGTAATCCTCAACTGCTTAGTCTTCATTTTCACTCCTATCCGCGTACTCGTCCTCAGTCTTATTGTCATCACAGTCACTTTTGTTTTTTTGCATCGTCAATGCCCTCGTCAACAGCTAATTCATTCATTTGCTTTTGGAATCATAATCCTAAGTGGCGCTGGTAGAACTGGCTGTGAAATCCGCACAGGGCAGCATTGTCTAAAGGAATAGATTTAAAAGGAAAAGGTTAGCTAAAGCGTTTGGTAAATTGTAGATAGCAAATATGAGAAAGATGGTTACCTTCAATGGATCTAAGTCTTACATGTACAGAGAAGGAGAAATACAAGGGGATAGGGTGAGAGAGAGAGAAATTTTATGTTAAAATACAGATCTTATGCACCTATCAGGAATTGACAGTTTTCCAAAGCAGGTGGCCAAAACTCCGTTGTTTAGGGAAAAAAATGTGTCAAAATCCGTCTGGTGTTTAGAAAAGCGCATTCAAATTCCGTCCAAATTCCTTCCCTAGCGTCCAACTTCCTTCCCTTAAGTCAATTCCCGTAGGTTTGCCAGCCCTTGTGTTGGTGGGAAAACATATTGAGAGGTGCATTACCTTCCGTTATGGTTCATCGATGGATGCTTGGATATGGTAGAGCATCTTTATGTGCATAGTTTGGATAAACATATCATTGGTAGTTCAATCTAAGTGCTCTCAAGTCATCTGAATCCTCATCTGTCCGCAAACGTTGTGTCGATTTCTTTTTCGTTTTTTTCCATTTAGAAGCTCGTGATTCAGCAAGTGATTCACTCTTTCAATCTTTGTACACATGCCATAATGTGAATTTAAGAAGAATCTTTGTCAAATGATGAGACAAAGGAAGAACAGCACCTAAAAAGAAGAATTAAAGTTAACAGACTGCACAAATCAAAATACATTATCATCAACAACATATAATATTGCTCGATATATCACACCGTACCCTCTAACGAACCAATATCTGGAGATTTCATGACCTGTTTTGAAACAGACATCTTTCCATGTCCAAAGAATCCACTGACAACATCTGCTCCTGAGTTTACATGCAACTAGACAATAAGTTTCGACATCTCGTCACAACAAAGTTGATAGCAGTCAAACATTTTTTCCCCGCCAAATTTCTAACAAACTTTGGATTTCATGGGATACACGGGCTGATAAAACAAGTATACCTGTATCTTCAGCATCGATAACAACAACTTCCTGTCTCTTCATCTTTCGTAACTGAGCATACATGTAGAAGATAATTGAGTCAGCTTCAAGGTGATGGCATTTAAATTCTGGAGCTTTTTCTCTAGTTGCCATATTATAGCAGTCGCTTTGTACAGAGTACAGCATCTTGATGCTCTCTCTGGAAACCATGGCTGCAAATATATTTTTAGAAACTCTTGTAGACGAATCTTCTCTTTCTTGTTTTTGAAGAACTCATTGAAATCGCGACAGTTTGGCAGCTTCTCCTGTCATCTACCATAGACAATTTAATTTACGTAATTTAATCTATTTAATTTAATTTATGTAATTTGCTCGTTTGTTGAGTTTACAATCTTTGATGGTAAAGTCATTGTTGTAGTGATCCTTGATGAGAATAATTGCATTTGCCGTCGGATGCTGTCACGTGATAAATAAAAGAATAATATGTCGCAGAATATCTCCATGTATAAACAGATCCATGGATATTTCCAAAGAGTAGATTGTTGCTTCCAACAGCTTTGATGACAATAGATTTCGTTTGCAAAGGGGTCTGGTGTTGCTGCAATTATAGCTAAAATTCAATCAGACATCTGTTCTTCTTTGAGAAAACTCTGTGCCCTTTAAAACGGATCCAACCTTGAACTTCTGAACCTACTAAAAGCTGTCTGCGGTATTCTTCTAGTTGTCTGGCTTCATAAACCTCAAGCACAATTCTTTCTTGTGGAATAGTTCTGACTGACTTGTACGTCAACTACATTCTAGTGCCGCTGGCAAAACGTCGGATTGGGGCTCTGCATCAAGTAGTTTCTTGTGATTTGGAAAGCCGATTCTTTGCTTGCAGAAGCTTTCTCTTGTTCTGAATACACATTTTGCACAACTTGCGGAATAAGGTGCCAGCTGACCACCTTCCCATTTCACCTGATTTAGAATGTGGCCATGAGGATCCAGCCTTAGAAAATCAAAGAATGAACAGATATATTATTAATTCAGCTCCTCCATACTTGCATTTCTTATTTAACAAGATTATCAAATTCTTTTCCAGTCACAATTTTTGTGAAGTTTTATTCGATTAATGATCTGAATGCTTCTGCGAAAACTTGAATTTATTGTTTGTTTCTTCAAAGTTACGTTTTCAAGTTTCTTGCCTTCCCATTCATGTGCTTTAAGTTTCAAATTTTCCCAAGCAGTAAGATCAAAATTGCTCTTGTCCTCTTTGCAAGGTTTCTTGCATAGGATGCGCGTCCCACCACCATCAGTCTTTTTTCGTTTTGCAGGTGTAGGAACAAGAACGGAAGTAGACATTTCACCTGCTAAGCCAGTGTACAGTAATTTGGTTTTCTCTCTTCTCTTGTTCTATCGTGATCTCTGTCGGAGTCTGGATCGAGCTGTTTTCGTGCAAAAATGGCCAATTTCAATTTTTGTACCTTTGCTGATGAGTTTGCGTCATAATGGTTGCTTAAATGCCATCCAGCACAAATGTTTGCTTCTTTTTATGTCCAAAGTCGGTTCATTGACTTTAATGACATATGATTTGCTCCTTGTTTTCTTATAATAGCTTTATAATTAGCATTTGATGATTTTTGGGCTGCAACCTATATAGTTTTCCTAACATTTTCAAGAGGGTTTATTTTGATCTGCTATATATTGTAATGTTAAAACAATTGTGCAAAAAAAGTTCCGGCGATTTGGTTACGGATCCTTACTGGGTTTCCCTTCCTGCAATCACAATAAACAGCCCTGTCGCGATCATAAAGTAAACGCTGTTTTCAGAGTAAACACAAACTATTTTTGTCTACAAAAAGTACTTTGAAGTAATTGTAGTCAAATTCTATATGGATAGACAACTTTGTTATGCGAATAATGACAATGATATGTAGTTTGAAAAGCATAAGCACCTTTTAATTATGTTTATCTCTTGTGTTGTCCTTAATACGTTTGAAAATTATTTGATTATTGCCTTGAAAATTTGCGACATTGCGCTAAAATCATACTTAAAAGCTTTCTTCGTCTGACACTCCTCAGAGTATGAAAC
>JANTCA010018462.1:0-10631 GCA_024741275.1 Chironex yamaguchii
GACAGAGCGGGAGAGAGAAAGAGGAAAATTTCTTTTAAGCACGATAAATGGAAAATTGCTTACTGACCTTTTAAAAACAACGCTGTAAATATGAACGCACTGAATATCGGTGGGATCCAATGCCTTCACAAACTGAATAGTTATTTCCACGTCGCTTCCGTCTGACTGGCGCTTCGATTTTAACGTTGTAACCTTGAGTGTAAAAATTACATGAGATACAACACGAAAAGAACAATTGCACTAATTGTCAGATTTTTACCTCCAATACCAACTAAGGCTCCCTATGAGGACACCATGGCAGATTTCACCAACTCCGATTCCAATTACGAATTCAGGCATGCCAAGGGGGCTCCACCCAGTCTGGAAACTTCACTGCGCGCACTGAAGAACTTCAGTACGCAGTTTGCGTAGAATGTGCGCAAATTCTGTACTTTTACCGCGTTTTTGAATTTGCGCGCATTTTTGCCATTGGATTGCCATTTATCTTTAGCCATAATTCAACAATTACATTAAATGGTTTTAATTCAAGGTTTGCAGCATGAAATATTGAATTATTGGGCTAATTGTGTCGTTTTTGATATAACAATTCTTGCAACACACTCTCCTTAGAATGTGCGCAAAGACAGAATATTTGGTGCGCAAAAATGTTGCTCGAAAGCTAACTTCAATGCGCACTTTACAAGGTTTCTAGACTGGGACTCCACGGCAGATGTCGCCGATTATAATACTGGTTATAATTTAGAAGGTTGTACAGTGGTACAATGCAACTGCCTCCTGAAAGCACCACAAGAGTATCAAAATGATGATGCTACTATTGTACCTACTGCCAACATTCTACCAAAAAGAATTTGGATACAGGGCACAGGGCACTGTTAGGCTTTAAGAGAACGCTTATTAACCAAAGTCAAGTTCATAGTGCCACTATTAGGTCACTTTGTCACCGTATGGACATTTATGATTGATTGTACTTTTAATATTTACATGAACTGGGATTAAAGTTAGAAAAATACTGAGAGACAGGACCTCTAACTGTCAAGAACAAGCTCCGATCTACAGAACTAAAAGAGTACGTTTCCCTGAAAGGAACTTTTAGTATTTGAACTAGACTGTGTCCAACCTCGTACAGTTTAATTAATTGGTGACTGACATGTACCTTAAAAGATACATACACGATTACTTGGTTTGCACTGAGTTCCACTAGCCCTAGAGACAGCTGCCAGCAAATACATAAAATATTAAATTGGATAAATAATTAAGAAGGAACTTACGTCATTTTTTAGTCGATGAGGAACATATAGGACAGCACCATCAAAGGCCTTTTTGGGACCAATCACATCTTTGTGCTCATTTAACATACCATATCTGGCTCCCTTGCTTTCTATGACTGGACTGTGTAACAAAAAATCGACACTTAGTTATAAACTAGTAAAAAAATTGTTATAAACTAGTAAAATATATCTGCATAGGAGGCTAAGAATAAAGACAGTTGAAATGCAATGCTATCACAGACTGCTCAGTATTTCCTGGAAAGACTACCCAAAGAATTATCCTGTGCTGAATGAAGTTGAAAGACTAGTATAGAAGATGGAAAGGTTACTACAAACAGCAAAAAGAAAAATGGTACAATGGTTTGGCCACATATGCTGCAGGAAACGATCTTTAGCAAACACCATAATGAATGACGAATTCCAGGGCACGAGAAGAAGGAGACCCAAAAAGAACTGGGTTGGTGATTTGAAAACGTGGACCGAGAAAAGTCTTAAGGATTGCATTAGAGAAAGGGAACAATGAGAGCCGTGGAGGAAGAACATGAAGAAATACAAGCGCTCCAACGATTACACATGATCACAGTAGTAAAGTAACCTTGGTGACGTCTTCATTTCATTTACATTTAAACAATTCTGGGACCACACTGACATAAATAGAAATAGACAGAATAGGTCAAAGGACAATAATGAACGTAGGAATAGATTTAAGGAAAGAAAGAAAAAAAGGAAGGAGTAGGGTAAAGGAAAATATACACCTAAATAAAAACATGGAATAACTGAAAAAGTGTATATTCAGATGCCAATGGAAGTCAGAGTCCAAGTGAAGTCTATGGGTGCAAAGCATAGAAAGGTTGCTTTTGGCTCAGGAGTCTACAGCAGTACCATATATATGACATATATGTAATCCCCTGGGTCATCCTGTTGCATGGCAAAGGCCTTGTAGGTAAAAAAATTTGCAGGCGGATAGTTCTCTTCTTCAAAATGGCAGCTAAGTTACAAACTTCTATATTTAATTGGTTATATACTAGTCCTATGGCACTACATTTTTGTGAATCATTTTCGTTAAGCTAGACAACTTTTCAAGCTTTCCTTTTTAACACTTGTGTCCACGTACCCCCTCCGCCAACCCCACCCCATTCCACCTCCACACACAACAATAATGACAATGAGATTTCAAGCAGGTTTTTGATTTGCAATATCCAGTACATAACAGTACAAGGAGCATAATTATGGTCTGACGTGTTTCTCATCTTAACATTAATAAATGATACACATAATGACAATAAGTAAGATGTTATTGTGAGACTTATTTCCACTGAATCTGCCTTGGCACCTCTTGAGATGGATGCTGGTTGACAAGCACATACCTGACTATCTCACCCTAATGATCCTGGTTCAATCCATGATCACCAAGCACACATGTCTGGGGCCTACCTAGGGCCAAATTAAGTGAGGCAGGGGGGGGGGTAGGAATTGAGGAAACATGGAGAGAGAGGTGCTTTTCTCAAACTAAGGCCTAGTCATTCTTAACATCACCAATGAACCAATTTTGCTTAGTGTGATGCCTGGATCGATCACGCTAGTGGCAAAAGCAATAAATCACTTTCCGCAATAAACACAAATATAACAGAAAATGACAAAGTTAGTACTAAACTTTGGCACCTTTGGAAATATGTAAAAGGCAAGAAGCAAGAAGCAATTTTTGGTGCACGTGCATTGTAATAAACACTAAAAACGAATGATAATATTCATCACTTACTCAAACAAAACATGATACTGATATGCTCCACCTGATATTGCTTTTAATGGAATAGTATTTGCATACAGATCAATACTAAATGAATAAGAAAAAATTCATAAGCATATGAGATTAACTGTGCCTACATTAGTAATATAAATTATCAGTCTGCATTATCATCTGTGGTAGTAAAACACATGCCCTTTGCAAAAATCTTTCTTGGAACCAAGTGTTACTGCCCATCGTTCTCCATCATGCTGAGCATGACCACATAAAATGGTTGGGATTTTAACGTCCTGCATGACATTTTTTGTGAGAAATGCCGATTAAAACACTTACTTGTACTTAGTTTAGGCAGCAAATTAACAAACTGAAGAGCATTTTAGTTGTAAAAGGCAATTAGAAAATATAAACATCAGTGCATCAGGTTTGAGCAGCACTTGATCCATTTGGCAATTTTTTAAGGCACACACTAAATAAAGAACTTCCTGCTTACTTTTTTCAATGTTATCTAAACCTCATCTACTCTACAGAAAAGCATGACTAAACTAGCCTATGCAAGGAAACCGTCAATTAACAGTACATACTGGGGCATTATACCAGATTGAACAATAAACGACAATAATATCTATTTGACAAATGAAATTATTTACTTAACCCTATCTGAACTACCATAAATGCTACATATTGACATCAATAATATGATTGAGACCAGTGATAACTACAATAATAGACCAATATGAACACTAGTCTCCATAATTTCAGTCAAAATCATAATCATATAAAGATATGCAGTTTACCTGTCTCCATAAGTCCCTTTGTCCAGACTTTGCCTGTTGGGAAAACGTTACAATTGCAGTGAGAGGAGGCCATACTTTCAACTGTAGTGCAAATTGTTCAATAGTACTAATACTTTCACACAACAGTAATATGGCAAAGCCTTAAACTAGCTAGCAGGAACATAAATTTAAGCATACACATTTAAATAGCCTGGATGGAAGGTCGCCATGGGACTAGCACAAGCAAATTAGAATCCAATAAAATGTATGCCAGATATTGCACACTATGGACAAGAAAACAAATGTTGAATAACAAACTGCACTATAAACAATAAACTGCACTATAGATAAGGAAGCCTACAGTGGATAATAAACCATGTTCAGGAGAAGGGATCCTGTTACAAAAACAGCACACTATGGATAACGAAGCAAGCTATGGATAATGAATCACGCAGTGGGTTAGGGATCATGCTATAATGAAGCACACTATTAGTAATGAAGCACACTATGGAAAACAAACTACACTATGGGTAAGAAACCACACTATGGATAATACGCCACATTACAGATAAGGCACCTCGTTAAGGATACTGAACTAAACTATAGATAATGAAGCACAACATGAATAATGAAGCACACTATGGATAACAAACCATAACGAAAAGGAGCCAGACTATGCCAAAAGATGGAAAGAAAAAATCCAGCATAGCAATACATTTTAAGCTATAAACAACAAGCTATTTAGTGTGACCCTGCAGTTCCTAAGGCCTGCCCCTGTGCTACATAGATAATGACAAAACACTACATAATCATTGAATATTCTCATATTCATAGTTAAACTCACAACTACAACAATGTCAATAGGTTAAATAAAAAGACAGTTAATTCGCTGAAAAAAAGAGATTTTGGAATATATCAAATTACAATAAATACTAGTGCTGGTACGAATTTCAAGACACAAGATAATTGAAGTTGACAAGAGTAAGTAACAGTACAAATAAATAAACAAAGCAAATGTGTAAATTTGTCAATCAAAAACCGTGTAGGTTAAATTGTAACAACCCACTCCACAAGTAATTAGCACTATTTTGACAAAAAACAATTTTGTCACACCCCACTTCACATGAACTTAGCACTATTTTGACAAATAAACATTTTTTCACGACCCACTTCATATGAACTTAGCACTATTTTGACAAATAAACATTTTTTTTCACAGCCCACTTCACATGTAATTAGCACTATTT
This sequence comes from Chironex yamaguchii, assembly GCA_024741275.1. NCBI lineage: Eukaryota > Metazoa > Cnidaria > Cubozoa > Chirodropida > Chirodropidae > Chironex > Chironex yamaguchii. Next base: position 5,033 of record JANTCA010018462.1, read on the forward strand.
TCACAAATAAACATTTTTGAACAAAAGTTGATGACATCAAACAATCTTGTACTATGTAACTTGTAAAAATCAGACTCAACATTAGACTTACGTGAAAGTCTCTGCATCTGGTTTGTACCTTGCATCACGTTCACTATCCTGAATTAAGGTGGTATATATGTTGAAAATCAATATACTACAATCTTCATAAAACTATTGACAGAAACACTTGAAAACATTTAGCAAAGTAAGCCAAAAGTGGATAGTTTTGCCAAGAAATAACGCATAAACAAATTGTATGATGTAATTAAGAAAACTATTTAAGCTCATGCATGAAAAGGTAGCATACTCAAAATCATAATTTATTTCTGCTCATTAAAGAACACCACAATGTCTAACTTCGATTTAAAAAATTAACACTAAAATAGAGTTCTTTACAGCATAGTGTTTAAACTGACATATTTACACTGTTTGCAATGTGTACATACCTTGTGTCCTGTCTGATAATCTCTTGCTTGCTGCTTTATTTCTTGTTTATTGCTTTCGACATTTGCTGCCAGGAAAGAACAGGGAAAACTAATTAAATTTCTAAAAAATTCATTCACTATTATCTAAAGAAGTACCAGATTTCATTACCTCAGTCGACGATAAGCACTAAAAGTTAAACTAGGATAAAATAGGGATCAATTTGTCATAAAAAACTATTAACACAAAAAGTAACTTTTAGTTCAAATGTTACCGCTTCGTAGAAGGATTTGTGATCAACTGTATGTCATATTCTTTGCCTTCAATATCCCAGACACAGGGTAACATTGCACACTTATAATTGTGGCTTTGTACATAAACATACAAACATTTTTCATGAAAGTAATCACATGTTGATATTGCCAAACAATTGTAAATCACTAGACTCTTTGCTTATACGAATAACTTCAGGATTTTAGGGCTTACAAAATCAGAATGTAAAGTATACAACCAATACTACCATAAACAAAGTGTGGAGCATGATTAAAATTGTGTACAATGGAAACTTTGGAACAATGAATTGTAAAATATGAACACTGCGATGAGTGTCACAATCTGTACCACTGAAATCACAATAGGGAGGCAAAAATATTTTGACAAAGGAAAAAACTATCATCATCTTCCTAACAAATAAAAATGAACAACTAAACATTTGTTAGTATATTACAAATTAAAATTGGTCAGCATTTTTTCAAATTAAAAAAGTTTCTGCTTTGAACAGGAGTTCATCAATCATATTAGCCTAGAAGTCTGGAACAGATCTTAACAATTCTTACATTAAGGATATCCCCTCTGCAGGGTAATAATCATTAATCACTGCAACGTGACATCATGGGTACATATCTATTAGCTTGTGCCCGAAGGCCTTTGAAAATGTGTGTAACAGACACTCCAATGACAGCAGAACATTTTTGTTTCAGTGTACCTGCCACCGGCATTGGACTTGACCATATTACTATGGCCGAGACCATACAGTCCTTAAAAAACAACAAAGCACCAGATACAGATAGTATCCATGCTGAAATACTTAAGGCTGGTGGTCAGGATTTCTAATGGTATCTCTGGGATTTATCAAACACTGTCTGAGAGGAAGAAATCTGACCTGGAAAAGGAAAGAAGGTTAAATAGGGAAAATCTCAAAGACAGGCAACCTCTCAGACTGCAACAACAGGAGATGGACTGACCCTGCTCTTGGTTCCAGGAAAGGCTTTCATCAAAATATTGTTAATTATTTAAAAATATAAAATATTCTGCTTACGACTAATTATTGAGTCGTCACTGGAATGGAATACCAACCTCCACATCAATTTCAAGAAAGCTTTTGACAGTGTTCAGCGTCCTTAACTTTGGCGGATCAAGAGATTATGGAAAACCCGAGAAGCACACCAACAGCATCAAAAACCTTTAAGATGTCCCTCATTGCTGTGTATGTGTACCTTTGGGCCAAAAAGACCTTTTGAGGTTATTACAGGTGTGTGGCAAGTACGTATTCTGTCTACATTTGTCTTTCTCACTGCTGTCGATTACATCATGAGCAAAGTTACAAGCTCAGGCAAAGCTATAAACTGGACAGATGAAGAGAAAGTACTACACTTAGACTTTGCCAACAATGTTCCATTGACCAGAACCTTATTGATTTCCGACTGTCTCAACAATGCTTCTCACTAAGACTGCAGCGAAGATTGGTTTGAGGGTAATCGTAAATATTACCACTTTTACTTGTGACAAAAAATGAAACAGCGTCATTTTACAAACTGAAGACTCTTTTACATACTTGGGCAGTTGCATTGACACTTAAGGACAAACTGAGAAGGTCATAAATGTAAGAACTGTAAAAGCAATCACTGTTTTTAAAAGACTGTCAAATATTTGGAGCCTCAAGTCAATGAGCATGAACATCAAACTGAGCCCTTTTCAATCAATTGTTTTACCTACATATCCCAACAACGTTGCTTATGCAAGATTCTTGGAATATCGTATCAACTGCTTGTTACCAACACTAAAGTGCTGCAATGAAGCAGAATGAAACCACTGTCTGTTGACTGTCAGAGAAAGGAGGATTGGGTGGATTGGGCACATACTTAGAATGAGTAGTACAAGACTGTGCAAAGCTGTAGTGACACAAGTGCCACAAAATGGGAAAAGAAAAAGAGGAGGACCTAACAACAATCTTCAACATATGATTCCTGGAAACATCCAAAGAGCTGGGCTATCAAGCATCAAAGCAGCCTAAAACAGGGCTGCTGATACGAAGAAATGGAATGTATAGCCCAGTACTCAGATCTGAGTAGGATAGATTAAGTAAGGATGTAAGTTGTGGGTGTGGTCATGTTGATGATTTTTACCACAGGCATATCCTTTGATTCATTACAGCCGAAACAAACAAAATAACCAAAAGACTGTCCCCTTAATATATTCCTTTTACAATCTTTATCAGGTCAATAGTGATGGTTCATTGATGGCTGTAATCAGGTGGTCTGGAACTTTTACAAGTTTCAAGGCATGAAGGAGCCATTTCTGTGGTATCGAGTTGTATGCTTTCTTGTAATCAAGCCATACTGTGTAAAGATTGTGCCTCATTGTTCTAACTTCCTTCAGTATATTTATATTTATTAATAGTTGCTCTGTTGTGCCACATACCCCTCTCTAGCCAGCAACCTGTTCTTGAGTGATTATTTGATTTCTTTTGGCGTGGTCTGTTAAGAATGCATTAATACAGCTTGTGTATAGTTTGTACTGGATGTTGAAACAAGCAATTGGTCTATATTTTTTTGCAACATCGATTTCTTGATCTTTTGGTAAAAGTATTATGTCAGCACTGCTTAACCATGTTGGTAGTGGTTGGTCATTGTGTACCATGTTGTTGAATTGATGGGTAAGGTTATCACTGTATCCAGTCAAAATCTTAAGCCAGTAAGCTGTTTTTTGTCATGACCAGGTGATTTACTGACATTCATTTTTTTGATTACTGTATCTAGTGTTTACCTTGTGATGGTATATCTATGTTTTTTAGCCATTGGGCTTCTTCGTTGAAATCTTTTGGAGGGATATTCTTTGCTTCAATGGTATGTCCCTTCATTGATCCGTAGAGTTTCTTCGGATTGTCAAAGAATTGTCTGTTGATCTGTTTTCGCAAATGGAGTTTCTTTTGATATTTCAATCTTTCAGACTTGCTCTTAAGTTCTTATTGTAGATAAGTGAGTTTCGTTTCTAAAATTTTCATGTTTGTACTTCCAAACTTTATATGAAGTTTCATTCTTAGAGCTTGCTGGTGTTTGGTGAATTGGTTCTTATTTTTACAATGAATAACTACCCTGGTCTATGCTATTGATTTCCATATCCTTTCAATACTTTTTTTTTAAGTTCACTATCCATATTGGTTCTTGTCTCTTTGTCTGATGGTTATTATACTCGTTAAAGTCATCATTCAGTTGCTTACAAGAAACTGCCATGCTATAGATTGAGCATTTAAATTCCCAAAGCGAAGTGTTATTCAACAATTTTAGGTGGTCTTGTGTTATGGAATTAGTTCAATTCAGTGCGTTTGTTGATTTTCTTAAATGGTTTTCTCGGTATTACACGTTCATCAATACTCTTGCCCTGACAAGCTTTGTAATTACTTATAAACAGAGTATTTAATAATTGATCTCTTAGCTTATTGTTTATTTGTTTATTGGTTATTGCTTAAGTAAGGAAGTCAGTAAGAACGTCACTCCTAAGACATAACCTTATGCAGTCCATGTGAAAGTAGTGTCACAACAATCTTTCTACATGTATGATGAGATATTCAACTTTTTTGGATCAATAGGCAATTGTGGCTGTGTGTTTAAGCAAACTTCAGTATATCAAGCATGTTGCAATTAACCCTTTCAAACAAACATTGAAACACAATTCAAGGTTAACTTTACCTCCTTTGACCTTTGAGGCCTCCTCCTCTAGTATTTTTAATTCTTCTAACTGCTCAACTGGTGGCTTCTAAATCAAGTGACAAAGACAACAAAAGAATATACCACTATTGAGACTCAAATCAATTACTGAGAATACAACATGTGGTGCATTTTTGTCATAATATCACTTGTATACATTTATTTCAATATTTAAGTTACGCAGAACAGATTTTCAGTTGCAAGACCCAGGTTTAAAGCTCTGGTAATCATAATTTCACTGCTATTCTTCATATAGGACCACACTGTGGAAGTCTATAGGACACTGAATACATGGGTGGTCTGCTTTACAGTAAAATTAATAACATCATGTGATAACACAGGTACATCTGAGCCTGTAGAGTTCCGCAAATGTACACAAAGCACCTTTGTGATATGTGCCATTACATTTCATGCTGTTAGGGACATGATACTAGTAGGACCTTTCCTAGATGTCGTAAAAATGACATGTTAAGGTGCAGTGTACAATAATAAACTCGCTATTAAAATTCTATACGCATTAAGCACAGGAAACTAGATACATATTTAACACAGCCTAACAGACTAATTATACATCTCCTGAACAACAATTTAGCATTACCATATCACAACTAAACATAATACAAACTGGACATATTACCCTGAGGAAAATCGTACACTACATGGCATATACAACAACAATAATAAAAAAATGATAGCTTTTCATAACAATCCTTATCATTGTCATCATTACCACCATTTCACATTTAACCTAATCCTCCTTATAATCATTATTGTCATCATGGCTACGACCATCACCATTATTATAATCCTTATCATTATCAAGATTACCACCTTTTTTGCCTTAAACCTAATCCACCTACTTCCTATCATTACAGTTATCATGGCTACTGTCATCGCCACTATTATAATCCTTATCACTGTCACCATTACCAGCTTTTTTGCCTTTAACCTAATCCACCTCCTTACTATCTTTACTGTTATCATGGCTACTGTCATCAACATTATTATAATCCTTATCACTGTCACCATTGCCACCGTTTTGCCTTTAACCTAATCCACCTCCTTACTATCTTTACTGTTATCATGGCTCCAGTCATCACCATTATCATAATCCTTATCATTATCAAGATTACCACCTTTTTTGCCTTTAACCTAATCCACCTCCTTAC
>JANTCA010018462.1:10731-24624 GCA_024741275.1 Chironex yamaguchii
GTCATCACCATTATCATAATCCTTATCATTATCAAGATTACCACCTTTTTTGCCTTTAACCTAATCCACCTCCTTACTATCTTTACTCTTATCATGGCTCCTGTCATCACCATTATTATAATCCTTATCGTTATCAAGATTACCACCTTTTTAGCCTTTAACCTAATCCACCTCCTTATTATCATTATTGTTATCATGGTTACTGTCATCAGCATTAGTAGAATCCTTATCATTATCAAGATTACCACCTTTTTGCCTTTAACCTAATCCACCTCCTTACTATCATTACTCTTATCATGGCTCCTGTCATCACCATTATTATAATCCTTATTGTTATCAAGATTACCACCTTTTTTGCCTTTAACCTAATCCACCTCCTTACTATCATTACTCTTATCATGGCTCCTGTCATAACCATTATCATAATCCTTATTATTATCAAGATTACCACCTTTTTTGCCTTTAACCTAATCCACCTCCTTACTATCATTACTCTTATCATGGCTCCTGACATCACCATTATTATAATCATTATCATTATCAAGATTACCACTTTTTTTGCCTTTAACCTAATCCACATTCTTACTATCATTACTGTTATCATGGCTACTGTCATTACCATTATTATAATCCTTATCATTATCAAGATTACCACCTTTTTTGCCATTAACCTAATTCACCTCCTTACTATCATTACTCTTATCATGGCTCCTGACATCACCATTATTATAATCCTTATCATTATCAAGATTCCCACCCTTTTGTCCCTTAACCTAATCCACCTTCTTACTATATTTACTCTTATCATGGCTCCTGTCATCATCATTATTATAATCCTTATCGTTATCAAGATTACCACCTTTTTTGCCTTTAACCTAATCCACCTCATTACTATCATTACTGTTATCATGGCTACTGTCATCAGCATTAGTATAATCCTTATCATTATCAACATTCCCACCTTTTTTTCCTTTAACCTAATCCACAACCTAATCCTAATCAGCATTAGTATAATCCTTATCATTATCAAGAGTACCACCTTTTTTGCCTTTAACCTAATCCACCTCCTTACTATCATTACTCTTATCATGGCTCCTGTCATCACCATTATTATAATCCTTATCGTTATCAAGATTACCACCTTTCTTGCCTTTAACCTAATCCACCTCCTTACTATCATTACTGTCATCAGCATTATCACAATCCTTATCATTGTCATGATTACCACCATTTCACACTTAACCTAATCCACCTCCTTACTATCATTACTGTTATCATGGCTACTGTCATCACCATTATTATAATCCTTATTGTTTTCAAGATTACCACCTTTTTTGCGTTTAACCTAATCCACCTCTTTACTATCATTACTCTTATCATGGCTCCTGTCATCACCATTATCATAATCCTTATCATTATCAAGATTACCACCTTTTTTGCCTTTAACCTAATCCACCTCCTTACTATCATTACTGTTGTGATAGCTTCTGTCATCACCATCATAGTTAGTGTCATCATATTCATCGTCGTTATCATTGTCAGTATCACTAACGTATGGATGTTTGAACATCAGGCAAACGTGTACTTTAGTTATTCTACTAATCTTGATTGTAGTACGGTATATTATACATCAATCGACTCCACTGACCGTAAAGAACATCCCTAGCAAAGAAATTTAGAAATCAAGGGGAGGGGAGAAAACCCGGAAAGTTCTGTCAGCCTATGCATCAAAACCCTGAAAGAAAGATCGCAGAGAAAGTATACCCTAACCCTGGACCTAACCCAAGCCCCCTTTCGAATTTCACAATTTCGCAGCTAGGGATGTTCCTTAGGGTCAGCGGAGTCGATTTTTATATAATATACGGTAGTACAATCAAGATTGGGAGAACAACTAAAGTACAAGTTGTAACTGGGATCACGATAAGGTTAATTGAGTTCTTTACCAGACTTGGCACGATTCAAATAATTTACATTTTTACACGATCTTATAACTTGTACAAACAATCGTGCGTGTTTTCGTAACCAGTAAAACATTGACAACACAGTGATTCAACAAAATGATTATGCGAACAATCGGTTTGGAATATTAGACTGCACATCCCTTACCTCTTCCCTGGATGCCTGGGCAGGGGTCTTTTCCTCTGCCTGAACCTTAGTACTTGTAAGACCATCATTCTGAGGTCCAACCGCTGATGTTGATTGTTGCTGAGTAGTAGGGGGCGATTGTCCTGGAGGCTTAGCAGGAGTTCGCAGAGCCTATCAACAATACAAAAAGCAATATTAGTTGTTACCGAAAGGTTAGGAGATGAACATGACTTATCTATGATAAAAGGGCTAATCTTGTAAGAGCCACTGATACCTTCAAAATCAGATCTCAACACAAAAAAACCTGCCAGATAGGTTCATTTGTCAAATAGTAGTTCACAAGAAAGAAACAGTTCTCACCTTGAGCAGCAGGGCTCCTCGCCCCCCACGTCCAATTCCAGACATTGGCTACGTTGGCAGCATAAGGCAAATGTAAAAAGGAGGGATAGCAGCGACAAGCGTCTTCAAAGACCGGTCTACAAGTATATATGTTTTACGATCCCAAAATTTACTACAAACAACAGTGCTCTGTAGAATACCAAACAGGACGATCAACAACAACGACTTTGCTTCAGGGACAATGCATTTTGGGAAGAATGAAAACACAGAAAGGTATCAGCCACCTGTGAACTGAAGCACCATACCATGCACCATACTGATATCGATGCCGTGAAAATGTAGATGGCTGCAAATACTGAAATTGGCATACGGTGCGCCACAAATATGCAAATTTCGTACGCCGGCGCATATTTCTTGTCCAGTACGTTACGTTATTGGCGCATTTTGTGAAAATGTATATTGAAAAAAAAATTAGCGTATTGGCGTATAAAAAATCTGGCCTTGCTTTAAATCTTTGGCGGATAAAAGTCACCAATTCCAGTATGGGACAGCATGCTTGACTTGCAAAAATGCAATGCTGTTTGGGCTAGTATACAGGGACAGATACAGTGTGTATCCTTTGTCTTACAGGATACAGTCAAATTTTCTTCAACAAAAATACTTCCATGCTTCCTGATTTATATACTTAGTTCAAACAGCACTCCTTTGTCCTTAACAGCTTGCAAGTACATTATACCTTTTCTGTTTTGATAAGGCTGCTTCATGTGTTGCCTGTCTCCTTAGTGATGCAAGCATCAGGCTTAAAATCAGAAGGGGTATAAATTCTGGACCGCCGTAAGATCACTGAGTTGAATTAAACACTGGCAGCAAAACAAGTAGATTGATAACAGTTAGTCATTCCGATTATTGTCATAGATTTGCCTAAGCAAATTTTAGTTTAAATTACTCACTCGAGTTTTACGTAGACATGTTTTAAAGAGGTAAAAAATTTTAATGGGCATGGAAAAGGCTAGGATGGGTGTGGTTACCAAAAATCTCTCAGCGACAAAGCCCCTCCAGAATACACTCGAATTTCGGGCTAGATCTCTCCCATGTATGCAATATAACTACATATTTATATATGCAGTATAACTCTACCATCTGTTTGGAAAAGAGAACGGTGCATACGCGCATTTTCGACATACAAGGCATCAGTCATCTGGCAGAAATTTTAAATTTTACTCTATTCACGACAATTTAGTGTCCTGAGACAAGTACACAAGTCGTAAAATGCGACACTAAAAGGAAAGGCTACAAGTCATTTAATTGTTGCCGGGAACACAAGTTTCTTTTAAAGTAGACAAGGTGGTTAACAAAAAGAAACTAAGAAACAATAATAAAGCCGTGTCAGAGAAGCATAGTGGAGGCACAGCGCCCCTAAGAAGGAAAATGAAATGTCCTAGGATATCAAGTCATTCTATATTTCGGCATCTCCTCCACTAGGGTTTAGGGAGTGCTATTTGGTAGTAATCTGAGTCTTTATGCTCAGCAGAGAAAATCTCGGGTTCTTTTAACCCGGTCTGTGAACTCAGGTCACGATAACTCGACTTCCATAAAACCTCTCAGAGCCATAAAGAAGGAAATAAAGCTACTAATCTATTATTGGTTACTAAAATGTTTGGCTAAAGAAAGTAAGTTGTGATAGTACACTCTATTCCAAGTCGTGTGTTAATATTTTAATGGAAGTACAGCTAAATCTTTATCATGATTTTTTGCTTGACTGTCTGTCGAATGACTAAACACTAGTAGGCCAAAAGAACTCGCAGAACAATCGTTGTCTTCCTCAAATTAAAGCTTTATTTAAATAACGAGATACCTTATTTTTCAAGCATCTGACACCTAAGACAAAGTTCCCCTGTGTTCCCATTCGTTTATCACATAAATTTCATTTTGGTTGCTTTCTGTAATGTTGTTAAAGTTTTAGATAGTTTGAACAATCTTTTTGTGGTACAAAACTTGAAAATCGCCTTGAAAATTTGCGACATTGCGCTAAAATCATACAAAAAAGCTTCTTTTGCCTGACACTCTTCAGAGTATGAATCGTCAGAAAGGAAAGTATATGTATATGGCAACCTATACTAAAAAAGCTTTTAAGCACGATTTTAGCGCAATGTCGCAAATTTTCAAGGCGACTTTTCTGTTTATGATTCTGCGTCAAATCCTTTGATTGTCATTCTGTTACTTTCACCTTGCTTTATCTTTTCAACATTTTCCGTTATTCACTTTTTTTATGAAGAACGTATTTCTTACTGCTTCATGTTTTCTGATTTATCTGCTGTGTATATCTTTTGTACTAACAGATTTGATTTCAAATGTGAATTGATGTAGCTTTTTACTTCCATGACATAAAGATTGGCAACGCTCCTCCTCTTATCATACATGGCACCATAAATCTCGTTACTGTCCCTGACTTTTTACCACTTCACAAATAGATAGTTTCAATCCCATAATTCAAATATTAAAGGTTTATTCTTCAGGAGAGCCAGTCTCCGTTTAATGCTAGAAAGAAAACTTAGCAGCACGATTACAACCTGTTCTTTCAAATCAGTCAGCAATCATTACACAAAAAGAAGACAAAAAAGTAATTCAAGTTTACAGCATCTCAAGGATAAATGAGTTAGAATGCATTTTATTGTAAATAATGTAATGGACACTGGAAATTAAAGGACGTTTGATCTGTACACATCATAAAAGACAAGAGAAAGGAAAAAAACGAGAAAGGGAAGGTAGGATGTATAAGAAAAAAGAAACAGAAAATATTGTAGTGGTAAATTAATCAATCGAGATTTTGGGGCTGCTAAGTCTTAAAAAAACGGAGAAATTCCACCTAAATTTGGTTCAGATTGAAAGAAATCAAGAACATAGTCGTAGTGTACCTGCAAAATCTTTTAAGTCGCACATTGAGAAAAAAGTCAAGATGTTATACTCGATGAAATAGTTAACAAGGAAAAGGGAAATGGAATTGTTTATCCTAACATTGTTTTGGACTAACCCAATATAACTGCTTTAAGGCAAGCCTCAACAATCTATGACTTTGAAAACCCTGTCGTCTAAAAAGCGCAAATCTGTGGAGTCAATTTTCTACTTAAAGCGCATGTGACGATACCGTTTACATCATATGTCCGTTTGCGTGTTCGTTTATTATTAGAGGATGACTGTTATAAGAAGATAGCACTTAGAGGAATTACAATATTTCATTTTTCATATTTCTGATTATCTTTCTCCACGCCCCTTTGATGAAATGTAAACTAGAGAGTTTACGTTTATCAAGAGATAGCCAACTTTGGTTACGTGATGCCTTTATGTATAAAACCAGATGACTTACGTAACTTTATTATCTTTAATTAAAAGAACTTTAACTTCTAATTAAAGGAAAGTTTGACAGTTGGACAAAATCATACAATAACAGAGAAGGTTTTGCAAGGAGAAGAAATCGTAATTGGGCAGCATAAGCTATTGTCAAGAATCACCAGTAAGGACAAATGATAGAAAAATTATTTTTATTATAAATAAATTTATGGTATAAATATATTTTTGAATATCGTGCATCGGACAAAGTAACCAGTGGAATGTAATTTAGGTATAAGGTAGCGCAAACAATAGTGAGGGAAAGGTAAAGAGAAACAGAATATTTAGATAAAACAAAGCAGCTGAAAGGTAACACTGTGTCTCAAGTGTTTCTGGCATACTGAATTGTATAATCATAGAGAGATGTACCGCGGTGTGCGACGATAAAATTTATATACAAGATACAGTGCACTGAATGTGACATTTTTATGTAGTGAAATGACGTGCTCCGTGAAATCCTAGAAGACATACTCCACCATCTTTAAACAACTCTTGCATCTCACCTTAGTTAGAATAAGCCTGACATCACTACAAATCTTTGATAAATGGTCATCTACCAAACAATTAGAGACTACCATCAAAATATCACCAAAGAGAGATGACTCCTTACACTTGGCTATTTCTTTACTTTCAAGGACTTAATGTAGGCTTCCGTTCAGAACCACATTTACGTTTTCACATGTTTGTCACTTCATTCGTTTTCTCATCCTGATGTGTGTCTTTTCCTTTACTTCAGTCCTTCGTTATTTCTTTCTTTATAAAGTTTTTCTGACCACCTATTCTTACTTTTGTTACTGTTTTTTATCTTCATTCTGATTGGTTTTCTATACGTTAGTTTGATCCCAGTTTTTCTTCCATATAAATACACGTCACCAATGCACTATCCTCTCATTTTGGAGCTTTTTTAAAGCCTACGTTTTTCCTTAGTTACGCATTGATCGCTCCTTCGTTTACAAGTGAAGTTTATATTTCATATACAGCATAGCACAGAATTAAAGATATGCAAACTTTAACACTTTAAGTTAACACTTCACATTATAAAAAGAAATATAAGCACCAAATTGTATAATCTCCTAAGCACACTCAAAGAAGGTACATCATGCTTTAAGCATCTTGCGACTACCTTAAAGAGGGCGATTCTTCTCCGTGGGACACTACTTTAGAAATTACAGTCTCGAGTCCTTGTTTCGGAGTAGTTAAAACTATGTATTGGCGCTTATTTGCTTTACGCCAGTCAATCCAATAATCCGACGTGTAAATTATACCAGTTAATGAAATACATCCTACTAAAAACCAGATCAATCCTAAACAAAATGCCGACAATGTTACTGCTAAAACTGCCAGTTCTAGAGTAGATGCCATCATCCCAATGTAAGCAGCTCCAAGAAATTGAAGAATGAATGTGATGTACATTAGTATGGCAAAAATAATCAGTAGTATCTCTTCAAGCGGAATCTCCAAAAATTCCCACTAGATAAAAAGAAGAAAAAGATGAATAAATTGTTATAATTATGTTATAAATCATCCTTGACTTGCATTGTTCACTTCGATATTATACAGAGCAAGTAATAAATGATTTTTGGAAAGTATGCTAAGAGACTGACAAACTATATACAAATCCCCTGTGGCCGATAATACATAATGATATAAGTCAAGGCATGTTGTGTTTTCGTTTGTTTTTGCTTCTTTACAAGCATTTACGAAGAAGTAGGTAACTGCTGCAATGTAGTGAGTGAAAAAATCATTGCCTGTGGATTGGTAGGTCTTCAAAAGCAATTTAGTAAATGTTTTCTATAACTTTATACCTTTCAAGCAGATAAAATAACAGAACTATTTATTTCTCCTGTATAAAAAGCAGCTCAGTGTGTAAGTGGAACGTAATTACTTAATATTGAAGTCATTCAGGGATCCTACTCGCGTGTAATTGGGCCTGCAAGAGTTTTCGTTGACTCACAAGTAGTCAGTCATATCGTACACCTACCAGTGGAAAGTCTGCTTTATAGCTTTCACGTACTCCCTCTACTTCCATTCTTTTCAAGCATTCCTTTGCCACACCTAGCATCAATCTAAATGAACATCTCATTTCCTTGCTTAAGGCAAGCGACGGATATTTTTAACTAAAAATTTGATTATACTAATCAACTGCGCTTCACCTTGAAGACAAACGCATGGCGCCTTTTGAAACTCTGGTGTCTCAGTTTTGGTTATCACAAGTGTTATAAGTTACATAATTTCATTACACTTCTCGTCTTGAAAAGTTAATTAGATAATCAGAATAAAGCTTTAACTAGATTGTGATACACACCGCAACAAATTTCAGTGGTAATGAGGGGAAGCAGGAGATGAAACAAAATGATTCACTTCAAGAGGTTTAACGCTTCCGAACAAACGTAATTAGAAAAGAATAACTATGGCAATAGACGTAAAATACTACACGTAATTTTTCGGGCTAAAGATTTTATGTAAAATTTAAACTTTGATATTTCTTGTCAGCTGGTAGGCTTCAGCAAGATAAACTTAAGAAGTTATTAAGAAAATTTATTACAAGTGATACACCATAGCTATATTTTAGCTTGTTTTCAAGGTCCTTATATAGACAAACGCAAAGGACACAAAAAGAAAAAGTCAAGGAAATAGACACTAGGGATTTTAATTATGTTCCAGTTCAGCTAGTTCAATATTGACTGGGTAATAGCTCTTGACTGTTTGTGTTGGTCTGACGACATTTGAACGTCGTTCTTCGTTCTGCCTTGTGGCACGATGATATATGAGGCTGAACATGGAAATGGCGAGAACAGCCATGGTTTATTCAAGGATATAGACATTTCATTTTATAGGCTCCTTTTGCTGTAGACTAACCATCCTATCAGCTTGATGATGTTTTTATTTTAAAAACATGGTAATCAGAACAATTCAGATTGCTTTATCCAACCTCCAAGTCAAAATTCAGGTAGTACCCACTAAGAAGAGTAATGAGCCATGAGTCTTAACATAACAAATCTTAGCAACTACAAACACTATATCAACATTTTAATGACCAATGCTTCCCAGCAACCTAACGCCCTTTTCTACTCAAGAACTAATCATATCAGCTATCAGCACATGTTTGAGACAAGTGCTAACCATATAATTTTGCAACCCACTGCTCTTTATTCAAATTGATATAGTAGGGCACAATATGGGAGCAAATATTACAAAGAGAGAAATCCTTACGACCGATAGAAAACGTACATGCAACAGTATTATGTTTCTCAAAACTAGGATCTTCAGGAAGTATACTGGTGACGTAGGTTGGTACTAAGGCACAGGAGCATATGTAAACATGTAGATTTGGACAGTGCAGTAGCATTTTTTAGTTCGCAACAAGCTCTCGAGCATAAATGACATGGACTTCGACTTACTCTTGGACTTAAGGCACGAGAGCTTAAGTCAGACGTCTGCTGTGGCCTGCCTCCGCACGATTCTTCGCCACTGGATCCGGTCTGATGCCAGATCTTGTACTATGGTGCTGTAGTTGTTAAACCAAGTCACTGATCCATAAGTATCCTTCAGGAAACACAGGTCTTTTTGTGTGATACTGTCCCAAGTGCACTTCGGAGCGTTGCGAGTGCAACGCCATTCTGCGGGTTTAGGTTTGCTCCATATCAGTCCACATAGGCTGTCCGGCGGAATACAAGCAACATGGCCCAACCAAAGGAACCTTCGGAGACGAATGGCGGTCTCGATCGATGGTTGATTGCTGCAGCATTCTCGGATGTATTTGTTCGTCAGGCGCTGCAGACGCGACACACCGAGTATGGAGTTTCAAGAGTTTGTAGATCCGCTTTTGTCACTGTCCAGGTTTCAGAGGCGTATAGTAGCACGGACAGGACAGAGGCATTGAATACCTTGATTTTCAGTCCGATTGAGAGATCCTGTCTCGAGAAGATGTTTTTCTTAAGCGTATGGAGATCTTATCACTTGCAGACGTGCGTTTAGCGGAAATGGTAGATCCGAGGTATGTAAATGTTTCAGTCACTTCGATCTTCTCATTGTAGACCGAGAGCAGCGGAGGTTGGTTCAAGAGGAAATACACAGCTTTGGTTTTAGTGGGCTTGATCTTCAACCCTAGCATTCCAGCTTGAGTACAGATTCTTTTAAGCAGGTCTTGACAGGAGGTTTCGTCTGGTTGTAAAATGACAATATCGTCGGCATAGGCGAGTTCTTGGACCCGCACATCCTGACCGCAGGTCACACAGTCATTTGGGTTAATCGATTTGGTAATTACCAAGTTGAGGACGAGGTTGAAGAGTAGGGGAGACACCACACAGCCTTGCCTTACACCAGTTGAAATCGGAAATGGAGCAGAGCAAACGCTTTTAGCTCGAACACATGAGTTTGCTCCTGAGTACATGCTGGTTAGAATGTCAACAAACAGTGATGGCACGCCGATCTTACGGAGAATGCTCCACATCGAATCATCATCGAAACAAAATTCATCAAATGTATTGAATAAAGCATTTCCGAATAAAGAAAGCAAAGATGCATAAGAGTAGAGAAAGTCTAAGAAAGGCCAAATGCGACGATGGTAGCAAGCAAATGATGCATGCGTGTTAGTCATGAATTCAAACAATTTTCTTCAACTAGAATACGGAAAGTTCTTTAGAGTTTAATTATACGTCATCAGTGTATAAACTGCAATCTTCGGCCCCCGACAAAATGAATTATTCTAATCTCTGATGTGCTGTTTATAAGTTTGTTTTGCTCATAGGTGTTTGCTATCAGTTAGTTGACAAACTTCTGACAGTATTCTATTGAAAGTCATATAAAGCTTAATTCAGGATGTCATTAAATTTAAAGACGCTTTGTAAAAAACTGCTTTCTTCTCGAATGATAACAAGTAAGGTAGTAATTCTAATGGTGTCACTGATGCGATAAAGGTACGTGTTATAAGGCATAATACATTTAACATTTTAAGCCTTGTATAGCTTTAAACTATAATTACATCAAGCTATTATAACAAAGAGCATCCTTTGTGCTCATTTATCTTGTTGAGCAAAATACTGAATGAAAAAAAATCGGTTTGATTTTCATCCTGTACGTAATGCAAACTCTCTAATTCCCTGTATTCATTCTCCTTACTCTCTAATACATAATACAGGTTCTTATTAAAAGAGTAATAAAAACAATTTACACTAAGGAAAGAGTCAAATATATGTATCATAAGAAAATGGGCCATTGTACTGAAATACTATAGTAGCAACATTTCCCTAGTCACAAAACATCTTTGAATGTTTCAAAATATTTTAAATTGCTGTTGTCAATAAGACTACAGGATGATATACTATGCATAGTTAAGGCCAATCTCCAAAAGTATATTACTTTATAGTATCTTCAAAGTAATTACAACTTCCTCCTCTACGGCAGTACACTGGGATCGAATGCTATAAGAGGGGTATTTGTAGCATTGAAGCAACTTAGTATATAAGGTCATAATCGTGTCTGGGTATTCCAAATTGAATTGCAGTGTTTTAGAAGCTATCTTTATTGCAGTGGCTGTGACTGTACTATTTCATATTCCAATGTTTATTTGCAAAGTATGTGTAGCAAACTTTCATTATTAGATACTGATCGTGCTTTACTCTCTTTCGTATTTTACTCTGGCGCTCATCATATCAAATAAACACTACTAGATGTGAAAAGTTACACAGGAATGACAAGAGAAACAGGAAGATGAGAAGGTGATTAGGCTGCACTTTAAAGTTGCCTGAGTCATCTGCCATAACTGGTCAGGCAGACTTTTTGAATGATCGCCGTTGAAAACTTTCTATTTGTAGGCCCACCAACCTTGGTGGCTTTGTCTACTCAGTTTGTAATCAAACTTTGCGTCAGTATTACCAATCTTCTACTAAGAAGTGTTAGAAACAAGCTGATAATATTCAAATGAAGAGACATGACTTAACTAATAAACTATTATTCCGACGTTTCATCAAAAAATTATTGACATCTTCAGAGAAATTATTAGACAAGACATCATTACAGAAGTATACGTTGAATTTTAGTGCAATACATCACAATAAAAGATAAGGTCAGAAATGAAAATATGAGCACGGACTAAGGTGGAAGATATAGTCTGGAAAGGGGAAAAAGCTAAAGGGAAGTGGACAGGGCATGTCACCAGGATGGATATCAACAAATGGGCCAGGAAAACAACAGAATGGACACCGAGAGACAGAAGGAAAAAGAGAGGAAGATCAAAGCGTAGATGGAGAGACGATATCTAGCAAAAGGCGGGAAGTAAATGGATGCAAGTGGCACAAAATCCTCAAGAGTGGAAACGTATGTGGTGGCTATCCGACAGCAGTGACGGGTCAGGCTGAGAGAAGAAGAAGACATCACAAAAAGACACAGACAAGTGAAAAGGTGTTAAAAACATCAACTACCGTAAATGCTCGATTAGGGGATCGAATAAGCAACCTCTCCTGCAGCCAAACTTTATAATAAGCGCCCCGAAGCGTCTAATTGAGCAACTTTTCTTAAGCAAAGCCGGGGGGACGCGCTTATTCGAATTCACTGCAGAAAAAAGATGGCTTTACTCAAAACATGCTTCCTTTTTGAATGTTTCAATAGCTTCAAACTTAACATCAAAAGGTCTGTATTTCTCTAACATCATTTTTTAATGTCAAAGCATTTGTTTGCTGGGGTCATCGCCATAAACTTTGCTGGCATGATAATGCCGACTTCTCTCTTCCTTTTTCTAATAACGGTTGCCATCTGTCGGTGTCCCGAGTTTGCTTGAAGAAATTGATTGATGAGTTTCGATATTTCAAAAGGTGTGTGTCCAACCAAGCCAGATTATTTTCCTTCTTTTTCTTTTAAATACACACCAGCAGCATTGCAATCATATTCTGCTGCCTCTGCCCTTGTGTCCTTCACGCAACTCAACTTTGCACCTGATACGGGAGTCCATTTTTCTTTTGAAGGCACAAATGGAAGTTTCCAAAGACATGGAAAGTTCCGAGTACCCCTTCAGCTGTTCATCTAATGCTGAAATTGTAACTGATTTAGATATCGAAGAGGCAATGAACGTAGAACTCATTTTGGATGAAGATAACGAAGAGGATGACGATGTGGCCACTGAACATAAACATCATATTTTATGCAACATTTATTTTGTTCAAAATATTCTTCTTCAGCGCTAAAGTTTCAGTTGTTTGAACAAGTGCCCCTTTCGATTAAGAGCCCCCTGTAAAAGTTGATTGTTTTAAATAAGCGCCCCGGGCGTTAAAAAGAGCATTTACAGTAGCTATTAACAATAATTAATTAATGCCCTCATTTATCGCAAGCCTACTTTTACTGGTCTCTTGACTAATTTAAATAGTTTTTTTTCCGTTTTACTATAAGGAAGGTCTTATTAATTGTTCACTATTTCGTCATTTTAACATTTGTTCCAGTTATCACAAACTTAATTTTGATGTAGTAGGACCCCTTACCCTAAAGTTTGGAAAGGGTATCTTTTATGTCTTATCGACTTTTTTATTTGATCTTTTTAGTCAACGTACGGCCTCATAAGTTGGTGTATAGTATATCTTCCTAACTGATAACACATTTTTCCTTTTTTAACCATTTACTGCACAACATTGTTTGCGTATTCGGAATCAACTTTTTCAACTTTTTAAGACACAGGTCTTGTGACGTTGTTAAGGTTTTATCATCTTCTCCATCTTGTTAGCCACTTACGCATTCATCAAAAGTTGTTAATAGATAAACACAAAGCTATACTTAGCAACAACTAAAACACTACACATTTATTTCTTGGACAATCTTTTTGTGGTACAAAACTTGGAAGATCGCCTTGAAATTTTGCGACATTGCGCTAAAAACATACTTAAAAGCTTCTTTCTTCTGACACTCTTCAGAGTATGAAACGTCAGAAAGGAAAGTATATGTATATATACTTTCTTTGTTTCCTTTCTTGTCTAGGATAGACTAGTTTTGATACATGTTTCGCATAAATTGGTTGCATATACATATATTTTCCTTTCTGACGTTTTATACTCTGAAGAGTGTCAGACGAAAAAATGTTTTATCTCTTGGTGATAC
>JANTCA010018473.1:0-24618 GCA_024741275.1 Chironex yamaguchii
TAACTGGTTAAGTTTTTGGAAAAACCTGTCGCAATCCCGCTCTGTTTTAAAGATGGCAAAGGTGTCATCAACATACCATGTTTATTCTACTTCTAGAAGAGAGCCCAGTTTGGCATAGAAAGAACCCCAACGCAGGCAGGAATCCTGATTCGTGCTAGAAGGAGTTACTCAAAGCCTATGACACATTTTTCGTCTTCAAGCGCTATTGCTTGAGAAAGAAGTTTGTTTATGCATTCGATTATTAGCCGTGTATCTAATGTTGTACAGATTTGTTTTTACTTTGCATTGATACTTGGTTGTAATCTGGCTCGGGAATAAGTGGATGGTTTCGTAGATCAACGTATTGACCAGTTAAACGGCTTATCAAATGAAAACTCAGTAACAACCCCATTACACCAAAGATGACTGCATTCTATTCAACTAAGTCATCTAGCAACTGCGATGTTTCCCATTATAATCACTATTTCTTGATTAATGTAAATTGATTACCTCAGGACCAAATATTTCATTATTAGCGATCTGTTAAAGGACTCTGTTATACGTCTAGTGTACAAACATATTTGTAATTGACTATAAATTGAGTTATTTTTATAACCGCTTCCAATGGCAAATGGCCACTTTTGATAAATAGAAATGAAATATCTAGTAACTGTTACAACTTTAGCTGTTTGTGCAAATTGAACAATAAAATGCCTAAAAACAAGGGACCTATTGCTGTTTGCGTTGTTAAACTACAATTTGCCATAACTATATGTAACATTCAAAGATATTTCACTGTTATTAGCTACTCATACACACCTTGTGTTTGTAGGAAAGTATTTGTATTTGGTCCCAGTACTCAAACTTTCTTAGCATTATCTGTAATTCTGCGCTGGGACTTTCTTAAAACATCCTTAGCAAATTATCGTCTTCTTTTGCAATTCCCGACACAAAAAACAAATTTCTAGTCAAATCAAGTCAAGTATTCTTGTAACAGTGTTTTATGACACGAGTATAATAATCTTAGTTAGCACAATTGTGACAGGCCTAAAAACTGTTGAAACTTTTGACTTTCTCTGCATTGAAAATCTCAGAACCGAACTTTCTAATTCTTTGAGGGGATGACTACTACTTTCTGATAGATTATTTTTTTATGAAAATTACGTGTAACTTAAAACAAAACAGACTGTCCTGGTCACTTCGATAGCTTTTCTGGTTGTACTTAGCCGCTATTTGATATGTTGATATCAAATAATGTGAATATGATCTGCTAGTCTAAAGTCCATTTATCTGTGCTCAGTCTTGCTGACTTGTTAATACCAGACACTAAATGCAGCATTTATTGCTGCAGTGGAATGCAAGGACAACGAGGTATCAACTTAATGAACATGTGTAGTAGTACGTTTAGCGTCGCAATTGTTCTCTGGCTATGATATCACGTCAAAGTCTACAAGCTTTACAAAACAGGTATGTTCTGACTGTTGTCTATTTGCACAAAATATAATGCGCTCCGATGCGTAGCTATTTCGGGTTGTGGTCCTGTACTGGCACTAATTTGCTTTCGTTTCTGACCCATGACGCATGATCAAATCAAGTAAACAAGAATATTTGTCGTTGATAAACCATTCGTAGTGAAGAAAGTAATCGAGTAATGATCACCCATCACCTAAACGCGGTGCAAAGTATCTTGTAAATCTGCTTGAAAACAGAGTACACTCAGTAGACGTGTTTCCATATATTCTTGATCACAAACAATTATAAATCTAAACTTTATCACTTGGGCAATAATGTCCTTGTTGCGAATCCTTCAAAGCGATGCTGCTCGTAGGTACCCACGTGGAAAAATCATAACGTAAAACCATGCGCAAGCTGTGTCGGGTTTCAATATTTATATATCCATATATTATATACGTCAAGAATATCCATTGCAGAAAATTTTAAATGAAAAATGTAGTACCGCTGTCTTCTGTGCAAGAAAAAACAGGGAACGAGTAACGCCACATGGCATTTTTGTGGATAGATGGTGCTGTTCAGTCGATGAAGGTAAGCACGAAACTCTTATTGCGCCATAATAGTCGACTGTTGGCATGGGTGTTTTTGTGAAGTTAACTGCATTTTTAAGTCATTCGAAGTCGAGAGTTTGTAGACTTATTCTTATCCTAGAAGGACAAAAAGGCATACAAGGGTTAGCTTTCATTTTAAAGTTGAATTTTTGTCGTGAATTCCTGACGTTGGCATCATTGTCCTCTGTGCTTTGCAATCTGAGATTTCTTCACTTCGGTATTGCAAAATACACGTTTGAATGGCCAAGATACGCCACTTGAAGATATGATCTCTTTTAGGAATCACGTTACAATACTGCAAGAAATTACTGTATTGAGTTGATGGGGACTCATTTTCTGGTCATGTATGTGATGTGTGAGTAATAAATAGTGCCAAATTAATCAAATTTGATTTTAGTCGTAATTAGATGTTGTGTACAGGATGAGACCAAAAATTAGGCCATATATTAACTGCCTGGTCCTTTTTCTCTTATTTGTTTATCGGAATTATGAATTCGACAGTTTATTTATTGGCAAAGTACCAGCTGAGGTGAATCTAAGAGCGAAATCGTATATCATATACTGCTGGACATTACCTGAGTGCAGTGAGAATAGAGATGGTAAGTCATACTCCAATCAAGTCTTACACTAGCAAACAAACTAATGTTTCCTCAGAAAGAGAAATTGTTGTAAAATATATAGGGGCAATACAAGTAAAAATGCTGTCATGAAGACATGGCAATGTAGTGCAGAATCTGTAAGAGACTTTTTCCTTAGAAGACTGCTGCTTAATTCTTAAACAAATTGTTTAAGTTTAACATAATTTGAGATAAATTTACACCATTCATTATTCGATATGCAGATTTAAAAACTCGTAACATTAACTTAAACTGACTTTAGACTTGCACGATTCATAAATATCAAGAAGAATTGCATGGTTCCTTAACGTGTTTGGTAACTCATCTCTGTCATCTGTAGAGTAGGGTTAACTTGGTCGTGGTCAAATTACTTTAAAGCAGTGAAACATGGATATTTACAAAACCAATGAGAGTAAATTAGAAGCTTTTAGAATATAAATGTATAAACAGTATATAAATATTTTGGATTAACCATGCACACAATTGGGATCTCAACCTCTCAAATTGACGTCACCATTTGAATACTATTTAACGAGTGCGAGCTTAGACTGCCTCTCATAATTGCAAGCTTTCTGCCTTGATATCTCTTTCTTGCTGGTGTTAACTCAGCTGGGTGGCATGTCAGAAAGTATGCCTTCGCTTTTTGATACAGGAACCTTCATTTGCTTACCTAACGCGGTCTGCAGCTAAGCTTTTCTTTGCAGATTAATTTATAACAAGCATAGAATCGGTGTAGAACATGCACAAGATGGTTCCACTTTATCACAAAAATATAAATCTGTTGCACCATTATGCAATAGAAGTGACTTAGACTATGTAGCTGTACTTAACCAGTGGCGGATTAAGAGAAGACTGACAGGCTAAAGCCTGCCCCCCCCCCGGTATTCAAGGGCCCCTAAAATTGTATATGAAAAAATATTGCTTGTATCTAAAACTTTATTCTTAGACTAACCATATGCGACTGCAGAAATGGGAAGGGAAACGAGAGCATATTTCAAAGTTGAGGTATTTCCTGTAGTCATCGTAATCGTAAATTATCCTCAGCTCTCCAACATTGTATCCATCAGACATGTAGGGCAAGTTTCTTCCCAAGTTAACAGAGCTCTGTCATGATTGCATCCAAAGGGCAGCTAGAAAATGGAATTATAACTTCATGCTTTTGAAGAATGCTTACCTTCCGAATTATTCCAAATTTTAGAACTTGTTAAAATTGACAGTGGACAAGAACAGAGAGAAGCGCAATGCCCATCTCAAAGTACAAACATAGAATATGCTGTTAATTATGGATGCTCCATTAAGGACCAACTGTGGAATAACTACCACTCTCAAATACGTGCACACTTAAAGTCTGAAATCTTTAATAAGCAAGCGCCCTCACTCGACCAAGCACCCTTGGGCAGTATTTCGAATACAAAATAAAGGCTTAAGGTGGGTGTTATTTGAATAGTTTGCTATATCGGTAAAAGTGACGGGTAATTACTTAAAAAAGGCTTTCTGCCTTTAATTATATGCACATTCATTCTTAATTTTCAAGTGTTTCGTTCGTCTTTGAGACCATTATTGTTTCCTTCCTGTAGACTTTGCAGGAATCACAAACCCAATTTGTCGCTTTCTCTTCGAGACAACTATTGATGTCATTGGATTGTCTTTATGAACAATTAGAAATTGGTTAAAGTAACCTTGATAGTTTTATTGGAATGTGTTCAATCAATCCTTTTTCTTTGCCCTCTAGAGGGTCAATTGGCCCAGAGATACACACCAACTACATTTTTATCGTGTTCCAAGCCTTTGTTTCAAGTATTATGAATATATTTGAGTTCTTAGTTCAATGCCGGGGTTCATTTTGACTAATAAACGTAGTAACCACGTACGTTGGCTTCGAAATCTAACATTAACAAACCTTCAAAAGAAGTAATGCATCTTAAAAAAAGGGTTTGAGTGAGATTATCGATTATTGGGCTTTTAACCCGCTGAAGTTATTCAACGTCCATTTAAGTACTTTGGGCGAAGCATAAAAGTCGATGCATCGGAAGATGACTTGATTAATTGTTTACACGAAAATCAGCCTTGTGAAGCCGGTACAAAAATGGTAAAATCTCAAATGGAGGTTAACAGGCATTTAATTGATGAAACAAACTTGTTTCTTCCCTTCCAATTTCACATTAACATGTAGAGGAAGGCTACCAACAAAGTTTTTGTTTCATACGAGCAGGAGGATGACGATGAATTTGTTGACATTGAAAATATTTGATACCATATTATTCGCATGTATTTTCTGTTTATTTATCATTTCCCACTATTAGTTGCGACGGCCAAATAAGTCCAATAAAACTCAGAAAAACACAACAAAAACTAAATTGAAATATCAACAACAATTGGTATTTCCCATTATATAAAAGGAGGTCACTAAGACAGAATCATATATCGACTAAAAACATACAAAAATGAAAC
This sequence comes from Chironex yamaguchii, assembly GCA_024741275.1. NCBI lineage: Eukaryota > Metazoa > Cnidaria > Cubozoa > Chirodropida > Chirodropidae > Chironex > Chironex yamaguchii. The sequence continues at coordinate 5,111 of JANTCA010018473.1, forward strand.
GTGTACGACTTTACTTTTATACAAAAGTTCAGACCTCGCTGGGACAAACTGCTCAATATTACTAGTATAAGTAAGCGGTGCTCTAAGTTTGCTTGACACTGTCTAAATTTCCCTCCAAGTGCAGTCTTTCTAATGCACAATGACCGCTCTTAAGGAAGCATCATCAGTACTAACTGTTTTAGATTGAGTCTAATTGTTGTCTCACATGACTGTCTGTTGTCTAGAAGTAATCTTCCGGGAGCGTCTAGTTTTCTAACTTGGCTGTTTCTTAAACTTGAAAGAATGAATGTTTTGTGTGACTCTCAATGTCAAATTCTTAAGTTTAAATTTGACTAAGGCAAATGGGAGTTCTTCAGGTTTTATCCGTTCGTATCTGTACAGCAGTGAAACTATTGCAAAATTTTAACACAAACGAAATGAAGTATGCTTAGGGTCTCATCATACTTGAGTGTCATCATGCTCTACTGTTTGTCCTCATTTTGACTGATTAGAGGAAATTTCCTTGTTGCTCTTGTCTGAATTATCTGCTACATGGCAATTCTTATGGTTGCTTAACTTAGTTATGCAAAGGCGCAGAATTATGGGGGCTCTGGGGCTTGAGCCCCTTCTGACGAGAATTTTGGGGCTCAGCCCCCTTGGGAAATAGGTAAGTGAGCTACCAATTTTTAAACTGATTTTCATATTTTGATTTCACACATAAAAATCAGGGCAAGAGATCTTGCTTGATACGCATTAATCATTTACTTATAACAGTATGAAGTTTTTGTGAAATTGAGGTCAGATCCATCTCAAGGCAAAAAATTACAAGGAAGAAAGTAACGTGTGGTCTTTGCTGACAGCTGTGCACAATTGTGTCGTAAGTTCAAAAGATCAGGAACGAACAAATGTAAATAAATCGGAAGGAGAAGAAAGTCAAGCAGAAATGTAGAAGATTTGAAAGGACAAGTTGAAGCGGCAGTGGAAGAAGTAGGCTTAGGCAAAGGGAAAGGGAAGTCAATGACAAAGTTTAAACATAATTGGGAAAAAACATACACATGGCTATCATATGACAGTGAAAGACAGCAGGTATTTTGTAATGTTTGCAATAGTGCCATAAATCAAGATTTTCCAAAGCTAACCACAGCAAGACAGATAGATTCATGTCGAAGCTTTTTGACAATGACTTTGCGAATTGGAACTCTTCTTGATGGAGATTTAGAGGATGGTATTTACCATTGATGAAGGGGGCAGTTTAATGGTGCAGAGAATCCAGCCGTCCTTTCACATCATCAGGAAAGGCAGTTAGATGCATCAGACAGTCTGTATCAGATGCAAAAGCAGACACTCGTTTTGTTTACATTTGGCAGTCAATATTAAATGCTTTTGCAAGAATGAACCAATCAAGAATTTGATATGAATCATATATTTGATGATTTTCTTGTAACTTTATTGATTGTTAGAAATAGAAGAGTAATGAAGTTAATATACAGTGCTCTTGTTTGAAGTCAATTTTCTTGACTTTTAAGTTAATCAGCGCTAGGGAATTGTTTTGCAACAATATCATTTGTTTTTAGGCCAGCTGCTTACATGATGACTGTATCATACCAGCACGAGAAGGTGTGAGACCAATCAAAACCATGTCGATAGCCATAGCAGTACAGGTTCTTGCAACATCGTGTAAACAGCCCATGCCAGTATAATTTCATGTCACCTTCGTTTCGAGGCTAAGGAATATTCAAAGTGAGGGTACTTTGCAGTCAAACAAACATGCCAATTTTAAATAAGCAACAACATGGCCATGTCCCCAGAAGTCACATACACGTTCTTGCTACGACCTTACAAGTTGATTTTATTTTAATCTTGCAGACATTTACTGTTTGGTGGCTTTGCTCGATTTCCCGTTCTGGTGTGCCTTCTTGTTTACTATGTATTTTGGCGCCTTTTTGAGAAATAACGTTCAAGCACACAATATATCAGTCATGTGTCATCACTGCCATTATCTGATGAAAGCGACATGATATCTTGCCGGTATGGTGCAAACAGGACACAGATGCAGGCATGGTTTCATTCTGGTATGAAATCATACTGGTCTGCTACTGACAACATGTCAAAGGGGTCTTACTGGAGAAGATCTGGCAATGCATGTAACAACATCTACATAAACATCTAGATGGCCCTGGATTACTGCTGCACACAGGGCCGTCGGGAAGGCAGCATTACAGGGGAGTGTAATGTTTTGAATTTGTTGACAAAGGGCGTAATCATTGGGCGTGGTCATTAGAACTTGTCATGTCTAGGAAGTGTGTTTATTTATTGGTTCTCTTAACTTGAGTTTTAAGCCATGCTTTGCTTAGTTTTTATCAAAAAGATCTTTTGCTTAGATACTAGCTTGTAAAATTTAAGCAAATTGTAAACAGTCTGCGAATTTGCACACAATCAATTCTGTAAATATCCTTTCAAAAAAACTTTTTCAGTTTGCAGAATTCGATATAACGGCTCGCCTGGTTATAGGGTGCTATAAGGTTGCCTGCGGTTGCCTTCTGCCATTTTGTCGTCCTCGATGCTCCCGGCATCACAGGCAATTATTTTCTAATGAAAACGTTTTCTTACGGTGCTGCAAGGAAGCGTGTCAAGTACCACTAAACAACTGAGAGACTACCGTAAGGGCCGGGGAAAGTTGAACAAGTTCAACTTTTTACTGGCTGTTACAGCCGTCTAAAGGTACTTCAAACACGTGCCTGGGGAACCGCAGCAAAGCGTTTTTGTTAGAAAATAATTGCCTGCGATGCCGGGACGTTAGGATATGGCAGACGGCAGAGAGGAGCCGCATGCAACCTTACCGCACCTACGGCTATATGGAATCCAGGCTTAACGGTCTTTCTCACTTATTAATGTTAGCTGTTACTGGAGGATTTGAGGATATATCTATGTTCTGCAAATGGTGAGCTTCTGCCATCCTTAGCATACGCGTGTAGCAGCCATTAAGTTGTTTCTCAAGAACTTTTGTTAGTGTCCATGTTTCACTTCCCGACGGCAGGGCAGATTCCACTGTTACTGTAGACAGACGTAACTTGATTGAGCGTGATAGTGTTGAGGTCCATATCCTAGTAAAGATAAAGTTGGATTAAATGTGATTGATGTGTATAAGTTGCAAGGTGCTGTTGATTGTGACATAAAATTTGTAATTAATGATACGAGACAAAAAATATCACGTACGATTCTTATAATGGTAGCAATCAGTTACTAAAGACATCCAAAAGCAAAAGGAGGATCACATAACAAACACTCTGCTTCACCAGGGCTATTAAAGCTTTAATATAGGAATGATTTCCATGTCACCTAAACATGTGGCACAATGAACTTGATTCACTACCCAGAAACATTTACAACTTCGCATCACTTTACGTCAGGTAACAGTTTACCCACTTTGAAGAACCTGCAACTTTGGAAAAAGGCTAACAGTAGCCTTTGTTATGCTTGCTTAAATCCACAAATATTACAGCATTCTGTTTCTGGCTGTTCTGTACATCTAAGTGAGGGTAGATACAACTAGCGTCATGATTCAGTTCTCAAAATAATAGATGATTTCATTTTGTCTTCAAGTCAAGGTCTTTCCATCTTCTGCGACATTGATGGTTTTCGATCTCCATCACTGACTTCTGGTCATGAGCTAAGACCAGACATTATCATCAAAAAGGAAAATTGCCTGGAAACTACAAAATTAACAGTTGGCTTTGAAATAAAGTTAGCATATAACTTTCATCGCAAATCAAGGAAATTTCTTAAATTATGTGAAGATTTCAATAAGGATCACAAAGTTAATTTTATCAGTCTTAGTATGAGTGCGATTGGAGGAATGTGTAGTGTTAGTAAATCGTTCATGGTAATGTTGAAAATTTTAGAAGTTAAAAATGCGGTCTTTTTGATAAGAAAAATGATTGGATGTATCATTAGGACCTCATTCTACATATTCTGTAGACGTGATAAGAAATGGACTAATCCTGAACTTTTAACTTGGTAATGTTTTTATGTAAGTCTGACTAATGGCATATATACTTCATGTGTCTGTATTTGAGATAATAGAAGATAACAAATAGCAAGTTTCAAAAAATTGTTATTATTTAGACTATGTTTACAATATTTTCTTCTGGTTTGTGTTTTTGACGCCAAAACACAACACTGCTTTCCGAACTTTCCGGGTTGTCAGGCGCAGATACAGAGTGAGGCTGACAGGGCTTTAGCCCCATGTAAATTTTCAATGCTTTCTTTGTCGTGTATAATTAGGAAGTAGAAGAATTTCTTAGTAATATTTCACATTTAAACAACAATTACCTAAAGATATGGGTTTCAGTCTGATTTTCTAGTTTGATTTTATGGACAATGCTACAAAATATTAGGCCTAAGATAGTATCCTCCAATTTTCTGTGTCGTAGAACTAGTGGAGATGTAAATTGTCTGTACAATTCTTGCTCTATTGCCTTGGTTGGAAATGAGTCTTGGTTGTCTCAGAGATGTTACAAGCTTAGAGCTTTATATAAATGCTAAATACTATGCTGATCATCCATTCATCAATAGTCTTCGCAAGAAAACAAGAAACAACAACAAAAACAATGCCTTTTTATCACATTTTGTCAATGCAAGCATTTGATTCTTGTCTGAAAGGAGATAAAATCTCTGCAATTTACAATGAAGCAGAAAGAGATTTTTCTCCATTTCAGTATTCTCCCTTCCTCTGTGTGTTAGCATTGTCTAATATAGTTGAACAACCAATTAAAGCATACTTTCCAATAGCTTGTGATGATGGTTGCAGTAAAGATAAGCTATCATTGAGTGAGCTGATTTTTAATGGTCGTATTCTACCAAGAGGATCCGAGCATTTTGAAAACTAAGAAAATGATATACATATCTTTCATTGTGCTTCAGGTCCTATTGAATACTTGTATAAGAAAGTTATTCCTGAGAGAAAAGATCATTTTGTTCCTCTTGTGCCCGAGAGTCAAATGAGGGGGATTTTCAGTTCTGTCAACAAGAGAAACTTAAACTTTCCGAGCATAGTTTACAGCCAATTACCAGTGTTGATTTGTGAAAAACACTTTCTGACAATCAAGCTCCTTATCAGTTAATTTAGTAATACCCTGGTTGGTTCTTTGTTCGATGATTGATGCCAACTTTCAACCAACTATATCCATGGCCATAAAAGCCTGGGCATTCCGAAGAACTGGGCATTCTATACACGCCAGTGACTATGAAATAAACGAATAACCCCCTCTATGATAAGTAGGGAATTCTTCAAGACGTTTTGGTTCAATTAAATGATAAACAGTAACTGCAAGGGTGTTTTCTGGTAATCTCAGGGGCGTGACCATGCATAGCTTCCTGAGGAACCCACCCCAGAGCTCCAATTCTCAGCCCCGCCTTCAAATACCATTGGATCTGCGCCTGGTTGTCTCCCCTCCTCTTGCTGCATTTCACAATTTCTGGGCGTGGGGTGTTTCTTGAGTCCATTGGAGTCGACTGATATATAATACACCCCCCAACAGTCAAAACGTACAAGTTTACTGGTGATTAAACCATTTTGAAGTCCAAGACTGAGGCCTTGTTCAACATCAACCTCTGATGCGTCGAACTAAACTCGTTAAGTAATGACGTACCAATAACTGGCTTTCCATGTGTCAAATCTGATAATTTCGGCTGCGTATTTGGATTAGCTTACAGGAAGTAATGTGAAAATGCCAACCACAACTGTACAGAGAACAATATTATGGCGAGTTTGTGGGAAGAAAAATAAATTATACATCAAGTTCGGCATACGTAAAATTCAGCAAAAACCTCCGCACTAAATTGTTTTTGTCTAACTTTATGATATCACTGATTAACGATCAGTAATTCTCCAGTGATATTTGACTTTTTGTCATTAATACTTAACTGTTGAAAAACACACCTTACCTTATCTGCAATGGTGTCCTTGACAATTTGCATGTGTTTTGCGCTGCCTCTTATTGACATGGACTGTTGACGATGGACAATACGATCTTTTGAAATTTTATTCAAAACAGAATCGTGCTTGATGATTGTTATGATTGCACAGTTTGACCGAAAGTGACTGCAATGTCGATGAACTCCGTGGTTTTATCAACATTAAGTGACGAGTAAGTTTTTTTTGGTGTGCATTCCTAAGACATTTGTATTATTGTATAAAGTACATAAGACCCGATACATAGCCTATAGCTTCTTATAGTTGCCTTTATGTTGATAATGCATCATTTGTTGTAGCATACTCGTTGTCGAGCGTGGCTGATTAGAGGGAATTTTACTAGGAAGTGAGTACTTCATAGAAGTGGGCTCCCGTTAACTTTGCTCGCCAATGGTATTTTGTTTCTGGTGACGCCGATTCGAACTCGCAACCACTGGTTAGCAAGATCGTCGCCGTATCCACTATACCACGGTGACTCTGATAATGAATATCAGCCAATTTATGCATAGCGAGTTGTGGATTCCTGCACAATTCAGATACTGAATATCTCTTATATTACGAAAAGTCGACTGCGACAACGTTCAAGCTTAAAAATATAACTCCTCAAAAAAACGGCAATGTTTATGGCGGAGAATAGCAGATATATCAGGAAATCTTAGGTCGGATTGATGAAACACTCGCATAACTAAACATGCTAAGCCTTGTTCTGATACCTCTCACAGGTTGGAAGATTCGCCGGTAGTTTGTTGTTTACAATCGAAAGTGCGATAAGGTTAATATGTATGCTATCGTTGTTACTTCATCAAAACTTGCTAGATTTGTAGCTGGTGTCGACACACTCAGAAGCAGTTTAATTCACCACAATATGCAAGGTTAGACCGTGCACATATTCACAAACGCGCGTTTCTTTGACGTAATTCAATATTGTAGTTCCAGCGATGAGACAATAATACTTTTACTCCAGTCACATAAGTGAATGTGAGTCGCAAAGATACATGTTATCATGATGTCTGCCTCCTGGTATTGAAATAGATTTGGAGCAATCCAGGAAGCATGGAAGACAAGCAAAATTGATCGTGGGTGACGCAATTGTATTTTGTTATCTAGCTAAAGAGACTAAGTTTCCCTATCAGTCATTCATGTTTGATCGACTGAGTAAAGAGTGTTCAAATGGAGAGAAATCAAATACATTTCATGAACGTTTTACAAAGGATCTTCTTGTGAAACTCAACGTAAAAGTTTTAATAAAAAGACATGTAAATTATTATTATTTTTCCATAAATGGCGACTTAAAGAAGTCAAAAATGTTATCAAATACGGGTCTTTGGTTTTCGGATTCGTATTTTTCTTCATTGCCATTCTCTTCATCTCTCTCCTCGACTCATCCTGCTTGTTCTCATCATCACCTTCTGAATTCTGCTCTTTCTCTTCCACTGCATGTGCTTTTTTTCTGGCGTTTCATGGCTGCCTTGCTTGGCCAGTATTGGTTGCACTTATTACAAATTTCATTCTCCAATTTGACTTTCATTCATGTGCAGTACAAGTCAAGCGGCATAGTTTTGTACTTCAAACCCTCTTGTGGACAGCTTTCAATAACAAACGCTGTGTAAATGACGCAAAGACGTTGTCTTGTTTACAGCTTGGAAATAGGTGGATGAGACAACATGGTGTATGAAATGGTATGGAATGGTATGAAACGGTCAGGGATGATATTCAACCAGTTTGTTTCCAATGGTTAGCAGCAAGATTTGTCTTGTTTGTTACGTCAGTAGCCTTAACAGTAAACAAATTTCTCTCCATTATTTAATTATTGGAGTTTTCTGGTTATATAAAATTAATGGAGACGATTTCAAAACTTAAGATTATCTAGAACATTGAATTTCAAACATATAAAGTGCTTACGAATGCTTTTATCGAACCCGCCTGAAACTCTACGCACCTATACGCTTTTAGTATAACCCCCTCCCCCCCTAACTGCTTTCTTACTTTATGGATGGCCCGCAAGGCCGATTCCCACTTGAGCAAAGACTTGAATGAATTTGTCGGCGATTTGAATGTTTTTTGTTCTGTCTGTGCATGGGCTAATTCCCTAGCGAATTTGTGAGTGATTAGAACGCCCTTATTATTTCGAGGTCCGGGAGAATTTGTTTCTTTTTCCTGACGACGTCGCTCAAGTGGAAACCCGTCTTTAGTCACTCAACCCGGATCGTCTACCCCCGTGTTATTGGGTGTCTGTTTCCCCGTTCTGACTGCTCCGTATCTCAATCGAAAATGGAGCAAAATTTGTGTCCAATTTTGCCTTGCGTTTACACTGCTCCGATTGGAAAAAGGAACTTTTCCAATACGATGATGAATACGGATACTTTTGAATAGGTTACATATTGTAAACGCTCCGTTTTCCATGTGAACACCAAAAAAGGAGACATTTGAAATTGCCAACAACAGTAAATGAACCCTTTGTTTCAAAGTGAGGCTACATTCAGCGTTTTTGCTGGAGCAATGTGAACCATAGAAATAAGAGGACTTATTCTCTTATTATTATCCTCTTATTTCTATGATGTGAACACTTCACGTACTCAAAGCATATTCATTTGAAAACGGGGCAGTGTAAACGGGCTTTGTTCCCGCGGACAAAAACGAAGGGAAACTAGTACGGAGCAGTGTGAACGTGACCTTAACACAAGACCACCTTGTTGATTTCTATACAGAACTCAGTACCGTCGGCAAAAACAGTGCAAGGGCTATCCTGAGCAACGGACTTAAGTTTTCCTTATTTCGTTACTTTCACGCCATTCACACAACAAACTTTCTTTGTTGGCTATTGTTTTTTGAACATGATTGGGCCTATGGTATCAGAGGTCGCGTGATGCTGTGGTGGGCGTTTTCTTATGCAAATGTGTGAGTGCTTTCAATAGAACTAATCTACTAGGATACATCAATCCAGTAATTTCTCAATGTTGATGGTTAAAGCGATTAACGTCAAGGCCCGAAAACATCATTGTCACAACAACGTCCATTATATTGAGCACTGATTTGTAGTGATAGTATACGCCGGGAAAAACAATTATTACATTATCAAAGAAAGTGGAGAAACAAGGCATTATTGAAAGAGTCCAAGTGAAAAAACTAACATTTCTCTCCATAAAGTCCTGTATTCTCTGTTTTCATGTAGACAGACTCCAATACACTTAGATGGAAGGACGATCTAGCTACACATGTTATCCGAAATTCATCGTGCTTATACTTTTTGGTGCATTCTAAATTTTCCAGAAAATGTTGGCAGAATTGCATGTTTTAGTAGTCATTTGTTTCTATTTCAAGATAAAAAAGATTTAATTTTACGCATATTGTATGAATGTACATATACATGTAGCCCTTTTTGTATCACCATTGCCCAAATAAGTTAAATTCACCTAACGGGCGACTTCCAGCATGCATTTATGCACACACAGTCTCCTCCTCCTTTTATTTTTATCTTTTGCTCTTTTTCTCTGTTTACACACATCGACAAAGACGCTGTACTCTGCAAGGAAGAGATGTTTCGCATGCTTGTTTACATTCGTACACCATATGGTACATATGACAGTTGATTGTCCCATTTGTTACTTCTTCGTGGGGAAAATATACTAAACAATAACAATTTGACTTGGTTGGACACTTTGTCGTTAGTCATTGTGATACTAACAGAAACTATACTTGGTAAATCAGTTTATATAACACAATATAGACCTAAAGTATAATCGCGTATTATTTTTTTATTCCGTTAGGGGAGAAAACCGATGCTGGTTTAGTTAAGGTGAGGGCAATGGAGCCTGATGATGAGCGCCCAGACTTTAAGGAAGCCCGGCGGGTACTACGCAAGAAGAAAATGGCAATACGACCACCAAAATTAAAACAGAAAAGCCCGTTACGTGCGAGTAAGCGGATTGGCAATCTTGTAACCATAAAAGAAGATGAGACCGACTCCATAAATGAATCTTCTTTTCGTGCGACCAGCGATAAGCAAAGTTTGGTAGTCGTGGAAGAGGAAGATAATGACAACGACAGATTTGATACGAAATTGTCTCGCTCTGTCTCGTTTACGGGACTAATATCCAGCAGTGTTGAGTTTGTACGCAGTTGGAGTCAATATTCACTGCCGTTTATTGAAAAGAATATTAGCATTGTATCTCTACCCGATCTTCCGTCAAATGACCGACGGTCAACGACATTTTTATTTGGAGTAAACTTACAAAGCATGGTAATGGGCACCAGTGTACTTAGTTTTCCATTTGCTTGCAGTGTCGGTGGAATCTACACACTTCCTCTTGTTGTCATTATTGGTTTTTTGACTAGTTATACTGGCAGCATTTTAATTGAATGCTTGTATCAAACATCCTCTACATTACCTGGTGTACGGAAGCGCGTGCGCAGTACGTTTGTGGAAATTTGCACCGCCGTGTGGCCACGGTATGGTCAATACGTGATGGAGACTATTGTGTATTTCAGTCTTGCGCGTAACACGGTTGTTCTTGTCCTGCTCACAGACTTACAATTAGAAATTCTTCATGGCTCTCTTCCTTATGTTGACAGTCGACTATGGACATGCATGTGGACAATTGCAGTTTTACCTTTCTTGTTTATTAAACGCGTATCTGCACTTGCATGGGTAAGCTTTATTGGTTTACTTTTATATCTGGTAGCACTAGTTGCCATCTTGGTATCAGTAGTGATCATTGATCATGGCTGGAATGTTCATTATTTAAGTACAAGCTTCGACTTACAGGGAATTGGATTGGCCTTAGGTATTATTATTAATTCATATGCACAACATCTTGCCTTTCCTCCACTAGAAGGGAGCATGCAAAATCCAGCTAATTACAAAGCAACTGTACGAGTTTCATTTATTGTTAATATTTTAGCAAAAGTTGCATTTGCTCTTGTTGGTGTGCTCAAGTTCGGCCCAGAAACAGCACAGACGATCACTGGAAATCTACCCAGTTTGTTATATGTGGCTATTCCTATTCGAGTAGCGATTATGTTCTTCACTTACTTTACAGTACCAATGCAAAGTTACGTTGTATTTCAATTGCTCGATCAAAAACTGTTACCCCATTTTCCTTTATTGAGTAGGACAGATGGGGGTGGCAATTGGGCTTGGTTGTTCCTTTCCCGTGCCATTTTAGTAACATTTTGTCTTCTAATTGCTATTTTGATCCCTGATTTTAGTCTTATTGTTAGTCTCATTGGAAGCATTCGTGGCACATTAGTCTGTCTTATCTTGCCAGCATTGTTTTATTTTAAATTGAACCAAGACATATTACGATGGCATCAAAAAGTGGCCGCCATTTCTGTTATTTGCCTTGGATCATTGTTTGCGTTAATTGGTTTATATGGGTCGGTACGTTCACTGTTTAAAATGTAATACACCATGTATTGATCAAGGAGGAAGTGACTAAGTTGTCGTTGTAGTGAATGATAATAGACCAAGAAGTGATTTCAACAGTTGTTTTATTTTTTCTACAATTGGCCTTTCACGGTTCTTGCTAAGCGATTAAAAGGTGCCTTGTATAGCCAACCCTTCTATCTTTGGTAACCTCAGATCAGCTTTCCTCGTCCCTTTGCTGCAGATGTTACCATTGGCATTATCTAGAGAAGCGCTGTTGTCTGGTACTGTTAAAGAACGTTCTAATAGTTTACTAGACTCGCATGTAAGTCTCACTATTATACAGCGAAACGTTTAATTTGTCATAAAACACTGTACAGCAACAGCTTTTCCTCCTCGACTCCGGAATTCGCCTCCATAATCTTGCCTTCTTTTTCAGTACAAGACACAGCTCCTTTAGTCTAATGTTCGTTCTTGTCAGTCTATAACATAACCATTGCTATAATCCTCAGCTAATTCTGATCTTGTAATGGTTTCTTCCCTTTGAGCTAATGCTTAAAATAACCCCCCTCCCCCCAAAAAAACAACAAGCACAAAAAACTTGGAAATCCCATACACTCAAACTAGAGATAGTCCAGACTAAAGTGGCCCACACCACTTTGCAGTAATGTAACAGTATGACCACACAACATCAGAATTAATTAACACGAGCCATAATTGTTAAGTTTGAAAGACAGCAGACCATAGTTACATCTTGTGATGGTTTTCTTTCATGATCGAAACCAGGGCTATTTGTGATAGTTCATAACAGCTTACAGAAAATTTGATGTCACCCATGAGGATAATTACTTAAACTATTTCTTAACCTAACAAATTCAATTTTTGTTAATTTCCCAATGCGAAATATGAACGACGACAAAGTTTTTCCTGCAATCTGCCTGTACTACACGTGGCTACTATAGTACCTCACGAGGCGAGGGTCACGTTGTCATGTTTAAGCTCTACCTTCAATTCATAAAACAACATCTTTTGTCATTCAAATGTATGACTTCGCTATGAGTGTCAGTTCGTTTTGTATGTACGATGCTAAACCCAATGCAAAGACCATCGTGAATGTAGAGGCTCCGTAACTACTATATGAGTGTACATGTGAAAATGACCACAATGGCTGCACTTAGTGAGATTGCAGAATTGAAACACGAGAGCCACAGACATAATGGTTTTGTATTTGTAAACAACTTATAATGTGAACGTTGTTTTGTTTGTTTGTCGTTAAAAGTTGTTTAAATCAATATGTTTCTTTTTGGTTTCATTTTCACAAAATTTACAAACTGTTGCGACATAACAGACACAATGTCTTTACGTGAAAACGTCTATTATGCCGTACATCTGAACTTGAGCTGCATTTCGCGAGACTCTGTTTAAAAAACCTCTGGAAACGTAGCTGAGAAAATGCTTAATTCAAGACATGTAAACCACTTCATCTATGGTTTCAAATAAGTCGACGAAGACTAAGATCATTAAAACATTATCTCTTGTTATACACTTGATAAAAAGAACGACATTTTTCATTTTGTAAGGCATTTTTCGATAATTCTTCCTTTTTTTTCCTTTTGACCCTGGCGTATGCCAGCAGTCATTTATTTGTCATCAATAAAGATATTTTACAGACAACTTGATGACTTTCTCAGCATCAAGGCATTAAAAGAAATTAAGCGATCAAACTGTTTAGTTGTACAAATGCTATGTACACAAATAAACTATTATGCAACAGTAATAACCCACATTAATTAACGGAGGCACAAAATAAGGTGATTTCATAATGATTTAAACAAAAATGTCAATCATCAAATAATATAGCAAAAAATGTTCATGTTGTTGTCATTAAACATGTTTACGACTGAAGTTGACTATAATACATTAACTTTTAATCAACGCAATAACTAAGACTTGTGTTCAAACCGCAAATGAAAACACACTGGGCTAGTGGTAACTGTACTTAATTCGCCCAAAAACTAAGTACACAGAGACCGCGTAAGGTCTAAAAGGCAAAGAGCAATTTGCCTTGATCAAGGCGAACAGCCAAGGGCCTGTTTCGAAATGCTCAGTTTCACTTTTCAATCTAGCAACAGCAAACTGTTCACGGACCTCTTTTTAAAATTTTTGAATAAAAAGTACCAGCATCAGTTACAATTATCTAATTGAGATCCAACAGTGTATTACAGCTACATTTATACAAATATTGAAAGTCATACAGAGACTGAGCATATGGCATAAACAAAGTAATTAACAGAAATGGATGAACTGGTACACCAGGGAGTGATTGAAATAGGCACACAGAACACTAAGTGATAAAGTAGAACAGAATGGAGAGAGAAAAAGATAAGTTGAATAGAAAAAGAACGGTTAAAATGTTAAAGCTGTCTATTGAGAGGTGGCTTTTCCCAATTAATAAACAAAGCCTCCTTTATTTTGAGTTGGTAAGGCGAGGATGCAGAATCTGAAATCTTAAAACAATCCTCCATTCTTTTTATCAAGTGTATAACAAGTCTGCTTATTACAAGATCCTTTGGAATTATCTCTTGTCAATTTAGTAAGAGAGACTTCTGATATCAAATTATTCAAGACTACCACTCAAGTAGGCAGTGATTTTTTAAAACATCTTCTATCATAACCATGCTTCCTATGTAACATCAGTAACGTTATCAGAAGCATTATAACAAAACTGTACCTATCACTATTATCTTTCATCATCATTTTGTAAATAAGATAATAATGGTTGATGTCGCAGCAATGTTCGTCATATATTTTGGTTTGAATTTATCGTCATCACTAACAAGAGTCTTTGAGATTTTAACTAAAGGTTTCAGCGTATCCTTACAAGCGACAAATCTCTACCAATCATCTCCATTGTCTTCATCAATGTTGGTGCTATTGTGAGTGACCTACAGAAGAACTAATCATATCAATTTCACATCCGATATTGTTCATCACAGGTTAACTGTCTTTGTTTGTTTTTCAATGCTACGTTTGTTGTGCTCTTAAAGATGACACCTTCTGTTTTGTCACTCATTTTCATGTCGTATGTCTTTTGGTTGCCAGTTGTCACAAGAAATTATTTTCTGTTTCTGCAATAAACAATCTTAGCTGTGTCACGTTTGAAGATGGTATGGCAACTTCAGGATGTCAAATGATTTAAATTAATTTTTATTCTAAGGAGGAACAACTGAGCAAAATATCACAGTTGTATTGTTGAAATTTAAAACAAGAACAACAGAGAGATGATTTCTAATTGACTAAATGGTTCTAATTGACTAAATGGTTAAAAGTTGTGTTTACTAAGGCGTGCCCCCAACGTAGTTGAACATACCACATCCTTACAATGATGGTACAAGTAAAGTTGGTAATGCTCAAAATGAGATGGTGTCAAATATGAACAGTAAAATGATGATATGTATCGCTGACAGAACACAGGAAATATTGTAAGTAAAGAATGATTGTGACCCAGGTCAACTAGCAACGTTAAATGACATACCATTTCTTATGTTTAACGTGTTTATCTCTGCACCGGGGTATAATTCTTGTCGCAAATGAAACGTCCAAATAGAATAAATATTGCACTCGAGGTGGTATCAGACTGTAAGGTGAAAGACTTTATTACAATTTGGCCTTTCATAATTCGAAAACTTATTTAAAAACATTAGCGTTTATGCCTCTAATTAGAAATCGCGATCTCGTCTTTTATGTCCTTGAGTAAGGATTAAATTTCAAATATTTCCCCACTACACAGATTCTATTCCTCTGTTTGTTTCTATTTTAAAAGATTAATCCGCTCTAACTTGTTTTGTAATGTCCAAAAGATCATTAATCATCTAGATATCTCCATGGCTATCATTTGGTCTTTCTATTTAGTTCGATTTTAACCCATGTGGGATGTAATTATGTTTATCAGCTGTGCAGTTGATCTGATCTGTCTACTATTTCTCTTCTATTCTTACAGCGTATGATGACCTTGATCTCATTTGACACATTGTGTAAATGTCACCAATTGTTATTCACCAAATTAATCTAAATCTATTTTCTTGTGGGCGAGTGGCAGAGTGATTGAAGTGCTTACGCTCTGATCAGGAGGTTCTTGGATCAAAAATGCCACGCGACATCTTTAGCAAGTACCTGACAACCATATGCCACGGGTCAACCCAAGCCATGTGAAGGAAATTGTGTACGACGAAACTATTAAGAAACCATCGGATGGCTGAGCTAGCACGATACTGCTAAACATCGCGGTTGAGATCATGGGTGTCCAGTATTGTTCAACCAGTTGCTCATACTGGTTTACTTACTCATGTTCAAAAACCGCAAATTAGTTCTGCACGCGTTAATGTACAGTATAAACCACAAGTTGGCTCTGCGGACAGTACTCAGATGAGTGATTGTAAATGTGCCTGTGCAGGCGATTCTCGGTTGCTAGCCATGTGAATAGACAGGCATCCTTGATACGAGTGGCAAGCCATTTATGTATTATGTATAAATCTACTTCTGTTAGTTACCGTCTTGTCCTGTTCCCTTTTTGGTTATGGGGATTGTAATTAAATCTTCCTGAATTTTCTCTTTCGTGTTCTCTATTTCTTTCATGTAAATGCATTATAACTCTTCATTGCTTGTAATAGATCAAGGAGAGATGAGGATGTCTTCCCAAGTCATCTACTTGGCAACTGTCTGTAATGAATGTATGTGCAAATACATTTTCACCAGACAAAATTTTTAATTTACTTTCCGACTTCCCGAGGTCAATTTCTTGAGGTAAACGTTCGTCAATTTAAATATTTTTATGCCAGGGTTTTGCGAAATTATGCATTGTTGCGTATGTTTAGGAGATGTTTTCCTGTATATTCTGACCGACTCCTTTTAAACATGTGTTTGGAATCATCCACTTTATTATAAAGCGATACAGATAAAAACTCTTATGAAACATGTTATTTTATGTACAACATAATTGAAAATCTGTCTACAGGAATCTTTACCACAGTAAAATCCAAGTGACTTATAAATTCCTTTATTCTCCTTAATTCCTTCTTTTTCATATTCCTTTCGTCTATGATTCGTTTCGTTTATTTGTCTCCATTTCTATGTAGAGATTTTGTGCATTGGTCCATAAATACAAAAGGTGCGCTCTTCTCGAAAACGTGCATTTCTAACTTATACCCGCCTCCAATGAGCACAATACTGTGTTGAGGTACATGTTGTGTATAGGTAAATATGGAAATCTATAGTGATTATGCTTTCAGAGGGTCTTATCTTTAAATGAGGCGTTCATAATTTTATAGTCACCTCTAAACATCCTTGCATTTTCCTATCTCATACATCTTGCTAATTAACATTATCTGATTGATAACTTGATTAACTGTAATAATGGTCAGATCATAACTTATGTTGTATTGAATTTTAATTGACATGGCCTGAAATTCTTTCAATTGGTACAAAAATACAGACCAGATCTGCAAAAACACGTATATATAACAACGCATCATCTTCCTTTGATGACATTTCATATACATGTGCAAAAAGCATCCTCTTGCACTTAATTCCATGCAGAAGACGGCGGCATCACATTTCATGTTAATAAGATTCGCTGTTTTATCCCGATCTGCAGTTGCGACTTTACCTCAGCGATATGACACCTTACCCATGGTTTTCTGATGCCAAACAAAAATTGCAACATGACGATTTTTTGGAGTATCAAATTCAGTCGCAGATACTGATTTCAAGGAAGGGAGACGGAGCGTTTAGAACTGATGGACTTTATGCTACAAGTGAGGCTAACAAATGGTACGAGTGGTTAGCTCTCTATAAAATTCATTGCATTATGTCGAAAGAACAATTGCATACCAAAGAGATTGATGGTTACCAATCATTGCAATCAAGGCCAGAAATACAGCATGAGTTGGGACAAAATATCAATATTCAGTTCTCTTCAGGTCCTGATTTTATGGATGACGTCCAGGTTCAGTGCAAATCAATTGAACTGAGTGCGGAATATTCGACATCACGACAAACTAGGACTGATGCAGAGGATGCCAGAAGAGATTCACTTACGCTTTCCCAGCGTGTCATGAAATTCAGTGTAGAGCAGTATATACATAGTTGGGGAGGTATTCCATCGTCAATCTCTCATCGCAAAAATACATTAGTCTCACTTCCTGATTTACCATCTGGCGATCGTCGTTCCAGTTCTCTCATGGTGAGTGTTAATCTTCAGAGTATGGTACTTGGCACCAGTGTGCTCAGCTTCCCATTTGCATTTTCTGTGGCTGGTGTCTATGCCATTCCCCTGACATTGGCAATTGGGTGTCTCACAAGTTACACAGGTGCTATTCTTGAAGATTGTCAATACCAAATCTCAAAAACTGGATTGCGCAAACGGGTTCGAACATCCTTTGTAGATATGTGTAAAGCCATTCAACCCAAGTATGGGGAATGTTTCATGGAGATCATGGTATACATTAGCCTTGCTCGCAATATAGTTGTTCTTGTTTTGCTCAAAGACCTAACAGTGGAGTTGACTCAAGCCAGTTTACCAACTATAGACTCTCGGATCTGGACGTGTTTGTGGGCTATGGCAGTATTACCCTTTTTGCTTATTCGACGCGTTTCTTCACTTGCGTGGGTGAGCTTTGTTGGCTTGCTGCTTTATCTGTTGGCTTTATTTGCATTGTTGATCACATTAATTACAGTAGAACCATCTTGGTCCATCAAGAACTTATCATTTTCATTTGATGTTGATGGCATTGGATTGGCAGTGGGAATTCTTATAAACTCTTACGCACAGCATCTAACCTTTCCCGCACTGGAAGGCAGCATGAAGAATCCATTGCAATATAGAGCAACCATATATTTGTCATTTGCAGTCAACATGTTACTCAAGATCGGATTCGGTTTGATTGGTGTTCTGAACTTTGGACAACGTACGGCACAAAGCATCACGGGAAATTTACCCACCATTCCAGCAATTTCGCTACCGATTCGAGTGTCCATCATGTTCTTCACTTATTTTACGATCCCAATTCAAAGTTACGTCATTTTTGAATTAGCAGACACTAAATTTCTTCCTTATTTTCCGTTCTTCATAAGCAAAGATGGTACAGGTAATATTCTTTGGCTTCTTCTTTCGCGCTGTTTGCTAATTACCGCATGTCTTTTGATTTCAGTGCTGGTACCTGATTTCGGTGTCATTGTTAGTTTAATCGGCAGCATTAGAGGAACTCTTATTTGTTTGGTTTTGCCTCCATTATTTTATTATTTCTTGTGCTCCAAGCAACTGTCAGTTTTTGCAAAAATTGCATCTATTAATGTAGCTTTAATCGGTGCCTTCTTTGGAATTTGGGGATGCTATGCGGCTTCAAAGAGACTAATTTGTCACTGAGGTCTACGCAGTTGAGGAATAGGAGTATTAAAAACGTATGCTACATAAATTTAGAGTCGATGTCATAGAATTATGAATGAAATACGATTGAGAATCAAAAAGGAAAAGGGCTAACTTGCTTACTCTTTCTAGTTATTCTACCAACCTTACCTTCCACTTGAACATTTCCACTCCAATATGTACAGGTTTAAATATGCTTTCGCAGGAGCAATCTAAATAACGTTAAACGTAACAAATTTCTATGTCAAAGAACATGAAATATTGTCTGGCTTACTTCAAGAAATTTATTCAAAATTGATATTGTCTGAGTTTCACTTTCCTATCTTAGCTTAATATAATGTGCCTATTACAATGGTCAAACACTTGTAATTAAGTATAAAATCAGATTTCTACTTTTGGTTGAGTAAAGCAGAACGCAAGAGAACTTGCTACTTTATAAACAACTTAAATATCAGAAGTAAGGGAGGCAACAAATAGCGCGAGATAAGCTTTACATTGTTGACAGAGCTTGTCTAAATTATCAACTTGTAGGTGACCGAGAAGCATGAAAGTGATCAAGTCTCGAGTGGATGTTCTGACGTTGCATTGCTTTATAAAAGTTTTTATCTTCGCCTATTAGATATCATTGACGCAAACTATTCTCAAAAATTCAAAATACAATAATAATAATAATAATGATAATAATAATAATTTTTTTTGAAACTTCAAATTTATTTTTTGACTCAATGCATACATTTGGATACTCACTTACAGGAAGGCATACCCAA
>JANTCA010018484.1:0-24613 GCA_024741275.1 Chironex yamaguchii
TCGTATAAATAGGTTGCCATATACATATACTTTCCTTTCTGACGTTTCATACTCTGAGGAGTGTCAGACGAAAAAATCAAGTATGATTTTAGCGCAATGTCGCAAATTTTCAAGGCGATTATATACAATATGTCAAAAAAACTCCTCTTAAGCTTCATAATTCTGAATCTATTCCCAGTTACTACGATGCCTAATTTATAAACATGTATCAGGATTCCAATGTGTTACCTTCTGTTATATCTCTAAAACCATTTAAATAACTTTAGAATAGGTTTTTATCCCACAGTTTGTATTTATGTCAGTTTTGATAAAGTTAAATACGGTGTAGAAAACAAAATAATACAATCAGAACATTCTTGATGAATATATTTTTTGATGCAGTGTTAATAGAATTCCAACTGTTAAATTGCCTGCCCTTGGCCCTTTCGTGTGAATAAATCGTTTTCTTTATGGATAATGTATATGAATTGACTATAAGCCCCTTTCACATTCGTTTTTGAGACTGGAAATCGACAACGAAGCTAACATTGCAGGAAATTTCAATGTAATCGGAGAGCAGTGGAAAAGACGGTATCATTATCTTTGCAGCTTTGAATTTTTATTCATCTCTTGAAAAATCATTTCAAAAGAAAGGATTTCACGATTTAAAAGACCTTTGGAATCTCACTGTCAAAGAACTGAAAACGGCTGTATAAAAGGAGAAAATGTCTGTGGCAACGGTTAACCTTTTCCTGCGATGTTCTCTCGCTTGAAACAACAAGCTGGAGATAATATCTCTTCAGAACAGCTATTTCAGACATTTACTGAAATAGTTTGCAGCTACAAAGACATCTTCAAGTTAAAGTATACTCATTTGCCTTGCACATCAGATCTAAAAGGCGTTTCAATGCACAAGTCCTTCCGGTTCTTCCATGAAGGATACATTAAGAAAATTTATGTGGAAAAAGATACGAATTTTGAATTTTGCTTTCTTCGATATTTGCTTAAAGATTTCAATGAACTCTACTTTGTACCAAGTGCTTGTTATTCTAAATGAGCCCTATAATGTACATGCACTGCTCTTGCTGGTAAATCTGGTCCTTGGAATGTCCCATTTTCATTTGCCTGTTTTCCCTGCATCCATTGATGGAGACTTAATCAAGAAAATTGGATTTTGGAAAGATGGTGTTCAATTAAAGCCAGCAAAATGTTTGTCATGATCCCAGGTGTTTCGCAAGAAACAGACGAATCCTTGGATTTGTCCACGTGCTGGTCTTCTCTTATTGAGTTTGTCGATTAGTTGAAGACATCGGTCTAAAAATCAACACATGTTCTTGGTTTTCAAGATTCTTGTCTTATCTTAATTCCAATGGCGTAGTGTCATTCCGTGATATTTTCTGAAATAATACATGTTTCGAACGTTTCTTCACTTAAAAGTGGTTTTGAATACAAGTTTACTTATATTTGATGTAGAAGTTGTTTTAAACATCGTGATTTCATTGTTTATGTACATCTATTTGTGTAAAATTCGTCATATCTAAGTTCACACTTACTTCATACCTAAATATAAAATCTCGTGACTCATTAGTCAGCCTTACACACTTACATTACCTAAGTGCATATTTTCTGAATCCTGCATTAACGGGCCACTAATAGGTATTAATCAAAACACTTATAAAGTTGCATATCATGGAATAGATGAGGAAAGGGCTGATATGCAGAAATACTCTCTTGTGTCAGACAGTTGTTTCTTTACTTTTTTTTATACCTCTTCAGAAAGCAATTCTTTTGTAAATGTATCTGTTTCTGACTCCGACAATGATTCGATAACATTCAGCGATGATTATGATATATCCTGTTCCAATTTTTTAATGAAATGATGGACTACCATACCAAAGATAACATGTATCTTCCATTAACAACTTTACTTAAAATTGGAAAACCAATCCGTGCTCAATCACCAAATCTTTCTAGGAACAACACGAGTTATTTTACATCTCTGCATCTAATTTTTACTCTTCTGTTATCAATACTTCTACGTTAAAGGCAAGGTTTTATTCCACATTCTCTTCTGATAGCAGTCAGTATGGACAGGCTTTTGAGTCCTGTGTTCCAATTTCATAAATCAATACCAAGGTAATAATTGCTTTATTAATAATTGCTTTATTAATGTTCGTAATGACTTTAATAAAGCAATTATTGATGGCCTTGGTCTTATTGTATCAAGCACTCATTCTTTTCTTGGTGCAGCGTAGGATGGTGCTGTAAAGCATGGTCAAGACTCTTGTTGACTTGAGATCAAACTTCCTTATTTAAAACTTCCTTCTTCTCTTAATGACGCTGCTGCAGACAAGAGCTTTTTCACAAAAGACAGATATGATAGAAGTAAAAAAGTATCATCGCTAATTCAAAGTCAAGTGTTTTGCTCTGGGCTAAGAAAAGTTTATCCGTTGGTGTGGTCTGGAGATGACCAACCATTCTTTATTCAGTTAACCATGTATGACTAAAGTTTTGTTCGCAGCTCCATTGTTCTGCAGCTCAGCGTCTTTGACTAAAAAGCTGTACTACCAGAATCGTTTACGTAAACCTTTATCGTGGCTGGGGAGAAGTTTTCTTCACAATCATAAAGTGCATTTAGTTTTATAAACGAGAAGTAAGTAGAGAATAATGCTATATTTCTATTTATTTGCTAAGATCATTCAAACCAACTTCTAAACGAATTAACACCAAAATATATTCCTCAAATTTATCATTCCTGAGATAATACTCGTTTGAGACACGATTTCCCATGTTAATCTGGCCAATATAGCTTGTCGTTAGATAAATCATGAGATTTGGATCCACGCTAACAAGAATTGTTATCCACGTTTAGAACCAAATAGTTGAAGATAGATTCAAGTGAAGAAAAACTAGAAAATCGAGTATAAAATTTAGTAGCTTCATCATTACGTCTAAACTTGTCAATGGAGAAAAGTGACTTCTTTGTAATGGATTGCTTAGCATTTAACTCGGGAACTTTAAGAGACCGTTCATCAATTTTCTGTTGGAGATTGACTCATTCTGTCATCTCATTTGAAGGTAGAGGAGAAGCATAGCAATGTTCTGTTATAAGAGTATGAAAAATATCAGAATCATTGAAGTAAAATGGGGGCCTTATAAAAGAAAATTCTGTTTGACAATATTCACTGCCACGGTAATTTTTTGCACAGTTAGCTTCGCTTTCCAATCTCATTTTGAAAACCGAATGTGAAAGATGAAACGTACTGCCATTTGCGTGGATTCTTTAGACAGCAGTACTTCCATTACGGATGTCATGACCGTAGCGACCGCCCAACATCATCAATGGTTGTACATTTAGCAATAAATTCATGGTTGCAAGGTAATCTTCCACATTTCGGTGTTGGTAAACTTGACATGTCATGAGCTTTTGGGACATTTTGGGCCTCAAGCATTTAGCACCTACTTTTACTCTGGCTTTAATGATTTTACTCGTGTCCATCACCAATAAGATGTAATAAAATGCCATTGGGACATGCTAAAATCAAACGAAAATATCTCACAGCTAAAATAGAATGTTACCATCGTTCCCCTATTCTTACAGCTATTACTTGTTCGTATTCTAAATTTCAATCAGCAAATTTGATATTTCGTTTCTCTTTTATCCTAATTTTTTTGTGATCAAAATTTTTGTACAAGGTTCCTTAGTTTTTCGTCCACAGTTTTTAAATAAATCTATTTATAGCGAGAACAGTGAATTTGTTTAACAAACACTCAAATTTAATGATAAAGTATCTAACCAGCTTATATCCATTTCTCAAAACGTAGAGGTTAAACGATAGGTAAAACACCTTTTGTCTGCTTTAATGTTGGATCAACAAGTAAAATGTTAAATAAAACTGCGGCAAATGGTTTTGTTTTGACATTTGGACAGGGGAATAACTAGCCTAGAACTGTTCATGAAGTATTTTTATATACAATAATAAGGTGGATCATTCCAGGAGAAAATACACGACTTGATAGCAACACGATACTACTATTTAAACCTATTTTATCGATATTATTAAACACATAAAGCTGGTTATACAAATACATGCAAAAACACAAACTATCATCTGCTGTATATTTTTGTTATAGAGAAAATTCTCAACATTTTCTGTGCATTAAAAGAGTTAGCGTAAATCGTTTCAACATGAATTTAAAAAGATGTGAGCATTTCTGCATTAATTACAACGCCTTCCTTAGCTGGCTTACAACTAGGCACAGCTACATAAAGTCAATCAACAATAGTGCCGTCATGAAGCATTTCATTCACTTAAATATCTATACGTCGGGTAAACATGTAGATAAGGTGAATCTAGGAGGTAAAAAGAGTTTTAACGTTAAAGCCTAACTCAAAAATCGATCTCTCCACTCACCAAATTGAAAAACAAAAAAAAATGCTGCTGTATAGCGATACCTCTTACCTCTCTTAAAGTTATTCTGCTGTATATAATTCATTCTACCGCACTGAGACAAGTAAATGAGGGAAGTATCATGCACTTTATAGGCCCATTAGATTCGACACATTATGTAAGTGGCATTTGATTTTAGCCTTAACATCCTACAAAGCAAAGCAAAACAAAACAAAACAAAAAAAGGAACTTCAGAACAACTGCTAATTTCAAAAGATTGAAATTCAACTGTTTGTTTAATGCAGTTTATCAACTCCTTCCATTTATTTTCCTTCATTTTCTTTTTCAAAAGCATTTGCAAACACAAGAGTTGTTTTTGATAGGTTTCACAAAATTATTTGAAGCAGAAAAGATGTATGAAGTGGAGGTTTGAGTTTGATGGCTTCTTGTACAGACAATTGGCAAAATTGACTCTTAAGAAGGAAAATTAAAATTTTATGGGCATTCAAGGACGAATATTTTTCTTATATTACAATTCTCCGCAAGATTTACAATGTAAATTCTGATTTTAGCTCTAGGATTAAGCTAAAGGTTTTACTTGCAATTTTATGATTGCTTTTGATAATAATGAAAGGTTTAGAAACATAATGTCAGGACGTGTTGATCTGAAGGAAGAAGGATACAAGGTTCTTATGTTCAATGGATATTAACTAAACAACATCTTGAGGGCTCTAGTAGGACTCCAGCACCCCAAACATAAAAAGATGAGAAACCACAGAAATGCATGTCTCCCTTAGGTCAAGAATCTCTTCAACATAGCAATTTATGCTGCTTTTTGATGAACCCTGTGAAAGTACTATCGAAGGCCAAAGACGGGAAAGCAGAACAAAGATTGCAAGCTGCAATAAAAAGACTGTCCTGCCATCGCCTTTGGAGAATCAAAGCGATCTTTGGAGCAGAAAAAATCAAAGAAGGAGAACTGGTGAGTGGCGCAGAATAATGGACTGCTGAATAGACAATTACAGACAAAGTAAGTAACATTCAAAATATGAAACAAGTATTCACTCCAAACAACACAGTAATCAGATATATAGCATATTTTGTACTCTCCTAAAAGTATGGAATTCAGCAATAAAAAAAGTAAAGCAGACACAAGGTGATATGGCAACTTCTTTAAGGGCATTTTGATCCCTGTCACCACGTGGGGGCCATCTTATTTCTAGTAGTCTTTTGTTGGGAAAAGTTCTCTTGAAACGTAGATCGAAACAAGGTTAGGAGTCAACCTATGATAAGTCCTTCATAGTTTTCATGTCATCGATTTATGTTAGGCTCCAAACCGTTGAAAAGGAAGACGTATTCGGTCTGTGAATAAGTCTATCCAACAAATAATGTTAGGTATGATTTCCACATATCAATACATTCAAATGATCTGTTTCAGCAGAGGTCTCCATAACTTTTTTAACTCAGTAGTGTGATTTGATGAACCTGGTTATAATCAAATAAAGCACTGATGGCTTTGCTATTTAAGACTATCCATGACAGCTATGGTTTTATGTAAGATTGAAATGAGAGCATTTGTTATAGTTGTGGCTCGAGGGTCGGTTAGGATAACAGCCAAAACCAACCAACTTGTTTCTAAACGTTATTAGTAAGTTGGTATATGTTGTTTTCCTTCTCCTTTTCCCTTTCAAAGTTTATGATATATTGTTTTGAAGACGCATGAATATGATTATAAATTTCCTACCTTCGTAGTGCCTTTTTCGCACATTAAATCAAAAATAGTAATGTTTCTTAATAGACAATAGAAAATGAGCTCCTGGCTTTTTGTTGCTGCCGCATCCAGTGGCTTTTGATCACAAAAATCTTTTTCTACGCTTTCAGGAAGGTACTTCCATCAATGTAAACTTTATTATAATTCTTGACTTCTTAAGGTATTTTATAAATTATAAATGTTTAATTTACTTTTATAATTTTTACAAATTAAGGGTTCTCCATTGTTGATACAGCGAATTAAATCTCTATCTATAGTACTGTACTTACTGCCTGATCTCATTCAATGTGTTTGTTGCACGATAGGAGTCTTCATTTAAGTTAAGGAAGTTCAAACTTGGTGGTGCCATGTATGTTATTTCGATCTGATTTCTAACCTTAGACTCGAAAGGAAGCTTGGCATCTAAAGAAGAGTTCAAAATGTAGTTGAACTAATGACAGCGTCCACTAATAAAGAACTTTATGCCCAATTACTATTGCAGATAGAGCTCAACAAACAAGCCAAGCACATGCAAAGGACACAAGATTATATCACCAGTTGGTAGCAATAAAAGCAAATACATCTCTCAGAAGTAAACAGATATCTCACTTGTGTATTAATCTTTTCTGACATAGGTCCTGGATTCCTATTCTTGCTTGATACATGCTCAACTACCTTTACCAAAATGCTTTTGCCATTATAGGTAACAACTGATCAATGAAGCTACGAAATGCTTACTCAGCACAGAAACTAAGTTCATTGTTTGTAGCAATAAATACTGGTTATTACATGTAATAATCGGATAAAAACTGGTTATTACTTATAATAACCGGATAAAAACTGGTTATTACATGTAATAACTGGATAATTTTGATACTATGTACATTGCCTGGTTGTTTTACGTAATATTTAGCTGGTCACATTTACCGCAACGTATATGTATATAACACCTGAACTCTTTATTAAAGGCATTCTAAAGTCTTTGTTATCACAAGCTGAGAACATTCATTTCTTCATACGTTCATGCATTTTAATATTTTTCAGGGTAAAAACATATATTTAAATATTTCTTTATCAGTCAGTGCAAGATATTAATATTGAGTATGTATCTAATACTAACAATAACGAGATGCAAGGAGAATACCAATAGTTAATGCATCATCGGCGTGTCCCACAAGAAATGAAGTACCTATATCGATAACCAAAGTACAGTAATGGATTTAAAATGGAACTCAACAGAGGCATTATCCTTGCTATTTCCTCGTAAGGCTTAAGTTTTTTCTTATCCATAAAAGCCGAAAGAGTATGAACAATTGCAACTGGTAAAAAACAAGCAACAAAACCGGCAATAATTAACACGCTAACAGTAGCAGCGTCTCTGTTCCTTCTCTTTGAGGGATGTCTCAACGCTCTTGTATCAGATTTTCTGTACGGTTCCTTATAGACTGCATTAGGATCTTCCATTCTATGAATTTGATAAGTCGATCGTATTGTAAACTCGTGCTGAGCAGGACGGTTATCCGCTATTGTTTGATT
The DNA here is from genome assembly GCA_024741275.1 of Chironex yamaguchii. Classification (NCBI taxonomy): domain Eukaryota; kingdom Metazoa; phylum Cnidaria; class Cubozoa; order Chirodropida; family Chirodropidae; genus Chironex; species Chironex yamaguchii. The sequence goes on from JANTCA010018484.1 coordinate 7,657, forward strand.
TTCGCCATCTTGCTCTGCTTCAATGTTTTCATTGCTTTCAGTACCTCCTTGAGTAGGTTCTATTGCTATTGGCCCTCGGTTACCAATTTGTCTTTGCTTGTTCAGTTTCCGCCATAAACACGTGTAAGCAATAACTAAAAATATCAGACAAAGTGAAATTTGGACAGTGTCATAGCCTTTTTCAAGTCCACTTTCTCCTGTTTTGTCAAGTAGATTTACCAATATCGCAGTGGATGAGCTGAATAACCAAGATGCGATGATTAATCCAATAACTAAAGTCTGAGTAATATGACGTCGTCGAAACGGAAAGTATACTGCAGCAAGTCGATCTAACGTAAGCAACATCACTGTTAACATAGAATGTGAAATGGTAGCATCCAAAGACATGCGGACATAAATATTTAGACCGGTAAACTCCAATTTGAAAGGAAATATTGTTGCATGACCAAAAAACCCACATAAGCCCATAGCTAAATCTCCAATAGCCAAGTTTAACAGAACAGTATCTGAAATTTTCCAAGTGACCCTTTTCCTACGAAGTAAATGCGACAAAAAGGCCACTTCCAAGCTATTTAGAATTATAACTAAAGTGTAAACAGTGATTATGATAATCTGGTTCATTTCAATAACCGAATTCCGGACAACCTCAGCATCCCTTTTCTTGGACCTGAAACAAAATATAAAGACATTAATTAAACGCAGTAACAAATATGTTCTTGAGCAGAAACGAAATCATGTCTGAAATAAATGTTGTAACTGTTGCGAGCTCAAAAACTGTAATACACAGTTCCCAGTTTTGGTAACTCTAAGTACTGCGCCTTAAAAGACACTGACAGTAATAACTTTTAAGTTTACCTTTTGATACTTCAGGAGCTACCAAAATATGCAGGAAGACAAATATTAAATCAGACTAATTCTATGTACGAGTGCGGTTAAAAGTCAGCTCATTAGAACTTAATAATGTCAGGCAGCTCATTGTCTATATCATATTTAGGGATTACAATCAGAAGCTTGTATTTCTATACATGTTTTGTAAAAAGGTTTTAACGCTATATATTTGTAAATTATAGTTTATAGGTGTTATGTAAAGCCCTTGTTTAGTAACAGGTTTATGGAATGAAGCCAGTTAAACAAACCGATTTGCACTGCGTGCAAAAATGATTTTATGTATTCACAAACAAGTGAATTCTTACCTTATTTAGAGCATATTCACCAACCTTTACAATTCTTGGTTTTTACTGTCTTGTAAGAGGCGTACTATCAATCAGGCGAGCCATTGCTTGCTAGTTTGACTGATAAGTGCGATTTTGCATAACCAAGCTATTCTCTTTGTAACCAACTTTCCATTAAAAGGCTTTGTACCATCTCGATTGAGACCTATAACCTTAAATCGTGAAATATTTTTTGCAGCTAAGGGTAATGTTATTAAATTTTAATGCTGGGTAGAGCAACTTATCATAAAATCTGAACTGCTTTATCCTGTTATCATGAAACTTCGATATTCCAGAAATTACTTAATTGATCAGAGGCTTGTAATTGACTATTTCAGGAATGATTATATAATTGAAATCATTTTTGGAAGTACCTTCAAGGCTGAAATGACTGAAGACAAGGACTACCCAACGTCAATGACGTCAGAGCATAGTATTATAATTCTCACAATGCTAACGTTGCGGTCAAAATTGAACTGGATTTTAACCACTTTCTTGGGAGGTGTCAGTCAAAAATTTAGCGCGTGTGTTCAAGATGGCACATAACTTGAATATCATTTATGTTTTCCAAATCAAAACAAAGGATCGACTACTGATCATGTAAACTGATTAAAAGCCAAGCTAAAACCATGGCGACACATTATCTGTTTTTCAAAACGATCTTCTATTTTCATTATTACTTTCTTCCGTGAAAACTATATGACAAACATTACTAAAGCAACCTAACGTAACCCTATTTATAGCATAATCGTTGCAGTAACAAGAGGCTAGCATCACAATCGCATGTTTTCTTGTGCTAAAAGGCTTGTAACCATAAACATTAGGAATATGTAAACGAAAATCAAGAACAAAAGAAATATACTGGACTGTGTCGACTGAATTGCAAAAGATAAGATTAGATCAAAAGGTGTCTTTGCAATTGAAATATTAATCTTTATTTTATAAGTCTATGAAAAAAATTAGTTGTTAGCAAAATCCTTTGGATTAGTGTACAGTATGATTAAGGACAAAAAAATTATGACGCATATTTGTCTCGTGAAATAAACATAATGTATAATGCAACAGTAATTTGCTTGAATTTGTAAGAAATTTATTACCTTGTGATGAATGTCCATTTGAATAGCAATTGCAAGCACAAAACAGTACAATCTCATAAAGATTTAAATTCATTATACCAAATCGGCAGCACTATATATTACAACATCTTAAAAATAAGTTATAACACAATATCTAATATCAGGTACTGGAGCAAGGATCTGGCGGATCAAGAGGGTACTTGCTATTAGAATGTTAGTTTCTACATAACAGACCCAGTACTATTGCACTAAAGGTTACAGGCAACGTTGATTGAGTTAAGAGTGAACTTAATTAATTTACAAGGTGAAATCACTAAATACACCTGAAAATGTTCATCTTAAGCAAATCTTGAGTTATCTAGCTGAATGGCTGTTGCATTTATTGTGGCGTCCTATAATATTTGTAAAGGCAACTTAATGACTAGAAATAATTCGTATGAGTCGAAACTTGCATTCACCAAGTTAAGTACTTCGACACAAATGCAAAGATATTTTTGTTTCACACATATCCAGTTTGCTTATATCCCTTATACGGCGTGAAAGACATTAAAAACGAGGACAACAACTGACACAAAAAGAGATCTGTGAGTTTATACATTTAACATGGAGAATAGATTGAGTATTAGAGGAACGTTGCTGCTTTTACTTGATAATGTCATTCTATACTTTGTCGAGGCCAGCTTTTTAGCTAGAATGTCATTGACGTAATAAATGCAAGGTGTTCAGGTAGCCTACAATGTTTATCTTTTTTGTTAGAGCATTCTAAGTATCATGCAAAGGAAAATAATCACAATTAGCCAGTTCGAAGTGAAGGAGGTATCCCGTAACTAAAAATTACCAATAATGATAAGAACAGTAGACGAGAATCTCCAAGATCTTTTTTAATTGATAGTTCTTATAATTTCACACTGTTATTCTTGCAATTCCACTAGCTTAAAATTCCTCCACTTGATAGTTAGGTCTATGCTCTTTCTCCTCATTATGATAAAAATAGGTTTTGATTGGCAATTTGCAGAACTGAGCATGCAGATGGCTTCGTTACAGTTATTCCAAAGTATTTAATGCTAAACAGACAATATCTTCCTAAGATGTAATTACATTTAAAAATGCATATGGTAATAACCTTCGAGAAAGAGTAGTGTTTTGCTACTTTTGCCAACGTCCATGAATAGCATGTTACTATGTGAAACAGCAGCTCCATTACACGAATTTCAGCCCTCAGTTTATACCGGGGAAAAGTTTAAAAGGCCAAACTAGAGCTTGCGTGTGTCTTAGGCACTTAATATACCAAACATTGCATAGCACTCGTAGCTCTGAAAATTTAAAACTTGGAACCACTAAAAATTTTAGCAAAGACATCTCGACGGTTTTCTCCCTTTAATCGACTAGGACGTCTTATCTATTAATAACTTTCATTAATCATATTTGAATTTTTTCTTCAAAATGGAAAATTGTCATTTACTGTAATATCATTAAGAGTAATGACATTGACCGTCGAGTGGATATTATAATAAATTCAAGGTAATTTGCAGGATGATTTGAAGTCTAGGAAATATTTTGAAAATTCATAAATAATTGGACCGGGAATGTCAACATTGGAAATGAACTTGAGACATCTTTGACATCACACGACATTCTCGATGATGATGTTGTAGCACAGTTAAGTAATGGAAAAGATTAGAATTACAGTTCAAATAACTAAGCATTACATTTATAGGTTTCCATAGCTTTATCAAAATTTGGAAGCTTTAAACTAAACTGAAAGTCTATTTATGGGACTACCTATCCATTTTTACCTCTCGCTCTTTCATTGTATGCAAAAGGCTACAAGACAATCTACGTCATTTGGGACAGATTAAAACTCAAAGCAGCACTTTTCACAACTCAGTATTATCACCTAATGATATTCACAGAGGAAAGCACAAAAAGAAGAAGGTTTATGACGCGAAAGAAGAAAATGAATTTAAGATGGCAACAATGTGTAAAGTAGAATGTAGATATTACGCAGGTGGCCAAAATGAACCAAATGTGCGATAAATCATATAAAGTCAGTGTGAGAGACACAGTTTAATAGAACATAATCAACGCTAAAGGCGATAAACATCGTGTTGACATGAATTTGGTGATACAGAATAATTGATCGATCTAGGACATGTTACAGAGAGTGCAATAAAAGTCTTTATCAATGCTAAGTCTTATCTGATCTTTCTATTTTCTTTTGGTGTCTTTAATTGGAACGTAAGTTCTCCAATAATAAATACATTGCGAGATAGTGTCAAATAGATTGCTCTGATGAAAAGAAAATCTACATTCCATGATTTCAAGTCACTATCATATTTAAACACGGTATAAGTAAGAGCAGCTAACACAGCGCGTGAAATGCTGGAACAATTGAATGGTTTGATTCTTAAGGTTTTATCGTGTATCTTGAGAAGTTAGTCAAGTAGGAGTTGTTCCTTATCTAAGATTTTACGTAACAGATTCAGATGTTCTGAAATTGATTGCTTGTTCCAAACACGTTTATTATTTCAGTGAAAATGATATAGAAATGTTCATTGAACAGCAAATCAGAGAGTAACATAAGCATGCTTTGACTGTACTATTTCATACTAGAAGCCTGAGATAAATTAATCACAATAGCATCTGTCTGTTCATACTAAAAATTCTATTAATTAACTGAGGTGAATATGGAAATTGGTTACTAAGATTCTATAGAGATACGAATACACTACAACTTGAGAAAGAGAATGCTAAGAGTCAACTCAAATGCAAATCATACCTGTAAAGTATTTGTGTTGATAACTTGGATTTCGAGAATGAGGTCGTGATGAAGCAAGTAAGGCAGTTTTACCAAAACAATTGGTAGGTGTTAAGTTAAGTTACTTTTGCCACCAAATTTCAAAATACTGCTATTAAGGGCAGAAAAAGATATACGTCATCGAAGATTTAAAAAAAGCTACACTTTGTTGCTTGTAATATTTGTTCTTGTTGTTTTGTAGGTGCACGTGCTTCCCATACATATTCCTAAAGCGTACGGTTTCTGCACTTAGTACGGAAGAGATCATTTTTTTGAGGTTAATCTAAGCTTTGTAGTTTCGGTCCTTTATCTCAGTGTAAATATTACTTTTGGTATGGAAAAGACCACCTGCATCGACAATTGGAAAATGAATATTAAACGAATAATATATGAGTACTGTTGAACGGAATAAAGTCAGCGAGCAATAATCTGAAGTTATCCAAAGTTGGTTTGCCGAGCTGAAATTATCAGACGCAAAACATTTAGCCCGCTTGGAAAGTGAGATCTCGGTTCCCTTGTGATAGCGAGTTGCGTTTTACGAGAGTTCGTCGATGAAAGTGTTATCTCGGAAAAGTGGGCTGATTTTTCTCATGTGATAGAGTCATTAATCAAAATATTTTGACAGTAGATTCTTAGATGTTTTTCTCACAATGGAAAGCACGCGAACTATCCTCAACGTAATTGCTTTCATTGTTATGAGGGAAGTAATTGGACTCGTTCATAACCTCATTGATTGTGGGCTTTACATTACGTTACAACAACTTCGTATTTTCATTCCATTTACTGGAATCTCAATTCCTATGGAAAAACCTTTAACAACATTTAATAGAAACACTTTACAACATCAGTTGGAACTCTTCAAGTCCAGTCTTTTCGTCCTGAGAGTAAATTTAAGAAGCCAATAACGTGATTAATTCGCAAAATATCCTTACCGCGTATTAGCAGATACAACTGCTTAATTTGGCAAAACGCCCTTTGATCATTTGGCTAATCATAAGTTCTGACGACAATGTTTCTTATCATGTCTCCTACGTATTCAAAAAACTCTTTTCTATTTCATTTCTTGTAAACAACCCTCACTCACGATAAATTTTCTTGGGCGTGAGACTAAATTCCACAATTTGTTGCTTAAGTGAATTCTGAAAGGTTTTGACGTTAATCACCAATAGTTAATCCTCTCTATGATCGTCCACTTTCTTTTATTATATTTCTCATTTACTTGACAGATAATAGAGAGCAGGAAGCACTTTCAGTGCTGGGTTCAATCATTGGGAGGTTTGGTGGTAAACGTTTAAGAAAGATTTGACATTAAATGTCTCAGAATGCCTTCAATGGTCTGCCAGAGACACTGAAGTTGATATTGATGTCTGTCAAAAGTTTGGACAATTCGATGTCACCTGTTGACTAAAAATGCATTTTTGCAATACCTGATTGAATACAATTGGCCTTTTATAACATGTAAGAATCACAGGTTGAAGAGACATGCAAAATCTGTCACCTTACCACCTTTTGAAGTAAAAGACAATCCATCAAAAACCTTCCACCTACAAGGCCTTCGTGCTATTCAATGCCTTTTGGGAATCAAAGATACCTGGATGTAAGTGCTCTCTACTACACAATAATGTAGAATAACTGACTATACGTAAGTAAGTACTTCATAATAGCAAACCAATTGAACTCCATGAATCTCCCAATGCATGGAACACGCAAGAACAACACATCAGTTGTCTGTCTCTTTTTTATGAATCCTAATGTCAACTTTGTTGCTGTTATGGCTGCATTTTTTTCTTAATCTCCACAAGAATGTAAGGAACATGGTATTTGTCTTACGTTATATCCAAAGTTCAATACAAATTAAAGCATAACTTAGAAACCGAAAAGATATATTAACGTCACTCGTGCCCTAGCATCATCCATTAGTACGGGTTACAGGATTTAGACAAGTTTTCGGACTGAAAGAGTACATCTGATGAACTACAACATTACCAGTGTACACTTATAACAATAGCGATAACTATCAGCATAACTGTTGCCTATGTGTAAGCGCCAACGAAATTATCGGCATTGTAAGAGTCTATAGAGGATACTTTATCTCAAAATGCTGTAATTTAAGAGTATGAATTGCCTGTCAATTTTTTAATATTACATTATGGGCTCCTCTGGTACTACAGGACAATACATTTTGGATACTATTTAAATAGTATAGTAGGGATCACCAGTTGCAAAATTGAAAGAAAACTCATTGACCATGTCATTTGGCAATTGAAGAAGGAACGGGGTCCAAGGGACGTGGCACGAGAAATGAAGACGCGACCCAATGCTCTGGAACTTGCATTGCAACAACAGAATGTTTACAATCAGCGTTGGTATCATTTAAACTGAGGAATATATACTGCAACATGACAAGACTTACAGGAACGTGACATGACAGAGTAGGCAGTTTTTGAAAGTGGTTAGGAGAACAGCAAGTACTGCACCTGTAAGATGTCCTTAACCATCACAAATTAAGACTATTGGGTGTATAAACTTAGTGTTTCACTTCTGTACCTGTCTTCTCGTATTATATCATAAGATTGAATTATATTAAGTTGTATGTCATCTTGATTATCAAATAGTCTTTGTTTCCATGACCAAATTAAAAAATAAATTCTGATAATGATTACTACGAGGTCCTGGTCAATCCAAAGCGAACGACCTGCTTCTCCTTTCCTTCTCTCCGTTCAGGCAATCGTCAATGTAAAAATCTCATATACCCTTTGGCGAGGTCGTGCACAGTTAAAAACAGCAGGACCTTTCTGGACAATCTGTCTTCACTCTTAAGTTTACAATACTATCCGTTCAGGCAATCGTCAGTGCAAAAATCTCATATACCCTTTAGCCAGGTCGTGCACAGTTAAAAACAGCAGGACCTTTCTGGACAATCTGTCTTAACTCTTAAGTTTACAATACTATCATTCACTCAAATTGTAGGCAAATAGCATCAAAATTTCCACCAGCTCATGCAAATTGCAGAGGCTATGACTATTTTTGACAGCCTAGTTTTCTGTGGTACGTTTTTAAGAAAGACCGTGAAACATATAGTTAGAAATTGATTGGGATACGGTGCAGAAGGAAAAGAAACAGCTTTTTAACATTGAAAGACAATTAATCGATTTTTCTTTTTCTTTACATTGACATGCTATTCTTATTACCCAAAAGAGGGCAAAATAGATTAAACTGAAGCTGTCTGTATGATGCAAAAGTTCGATAACGCATTTTAGACCGATGGTATTCCTGACGATATATTTTCAGACGAAGGGCCACCATTTATTGGAGATGTGAGTCTCATAGATGTAGTGGTATCAGCAGAATGTGCCATACTTCTCATAAAATCATAATCGTCTGATGCCAAATTGTCAGAGAAAATATTAAGAATGAACTCCTGACCGCTACGCAGTTCTCAGTCAAATGAAACAGGTAAAGCCATATATGCTACGGTATGTTCGTGGATACAAAATTTTGGAAAGATGCATTAAACTGTAACTCGTGAAGAGGATAAAAGGAGAGCATCTCGCATAAAATATTTTTGGACAATATCGGAGACATAACATTTTCTATTTGAGATTCATTTGGAGGGCTTTGATGGTGCCCACAATATGTGCATAAAAAATAATAGCGTTCACCAATATCCTCTAGCTGCTAGTGCCAATAATTTAATATATGTCATATTTGTTGCCAACAGGCTAACCCTTGTTTCCAAGAAGAGTTTAAACACTAATCAAGTGGTAAGAGAAACCTTTGACATTATTAAGTTTGTTACCTGGCGAGATTATCAGATTTGACATTTACAGTGCGAGAAAAAGGTCCAGGAAAATGAAATCAAGGGACAAAAACGGCACTGCATTTCTTTTCATACACATGATGGGTAACAAAGTCTGACAACATTGATAAGATCGTCAACACTATGTCAGCAAACAGAAATGCTGAAAGAAATGATGGATCAAAGAGAATCAGCAGCCGTAGATGTACTGGTCAGACTGCAATAATTTACAATTTTAGCAGTTTAATGAGATGGACTTTGCATAAGTAGTTCAGCTGTTGAATCTTTGCAAAATTCCCTGTTGTCGCTTACAAACAACGACAAAATGGCAAAATGGAAGGGAGTACTCAAAGATGCTGAAACCTATTGCCACCACTTGACTCTAAGACGTTAAAGTTCTGAAAAAAGTTAAAAAAAAATTAATTTTGCAACATAGATGTCTTCTTTAGGTCTAGATTCTTGTTCTTTGTAAACTTTTAGGTAAAATGTAATATATATGTTACTTAAATAGAATGTTGCGTGCTAGCTTTGCCCAAACCTTTCCTTAGGCAAATAAATATCTCTTTCATTATTGGCAAATATAATTCTTTTTGACTACCAAAGCCGATAGTTTTGTTTTTTATAAGCGCCGTCTAGAATTAGGGATCAAAACTAAAACTCGAAGTTTACACTTTTCCTGGAAGTTTACACTAGGAATTACAAATACATCCTAGTTTCAAGAATGTGCATTCAGAGAGATATCTTGGTTTTGTATATATGACGTATTCTTTATAATGCTATAAGGCTTTCCTGTTTATGTTAGCAAAATCAAGAACACAAAAGGACCGTTCGTAATGAACTTCTAAAAGCGATTTTAGAATCGACTAATTTCCTACAGAAAAAGTTTCATGTTAATACATAAAGTCAACCACAAGTGCTCACAATTGCACAAAGTCCTCAAGCCCCAGTAGCAATACCAGCACCATTACCAATTCTTATCATCCCTATGAGTGTCTCAAATCATATTGCATTATTGTATTATTGAGTATTGGATTTATTCCAGCATATTTTACGGTGTTGAAATATGATACGAACTGACTTTTCTTACCTGTCCATCCTCAAACGAGTAACAAACAGCAAAAGCACTCCCTCTACGTCTTCGGTTGTTGCAACAATCTTTACATTTACCACTAATATGCTACCTCACGACAATTCTTTCCAAAACGTAGACATATTCTAAGATTTTTGGTACAGTTATATGCTAAACAATTAGCTTGTGAAGCCAAAGATTGTTTTATGAAGTTCAAACAAATTGACAACACTCAGCAAGAAACATATTAAATTTGAAAGCAATAGTGAGAGCCATGTTTCAATCAAAATGTATGCTCATCAGCAACTTCCTTTCGTGTCCTTTTCATGTCCGCTCACATGTTTAACAAATTTTAGACATATTTGCAAAGACACTTATCAGCTAGTCACTTAGTTTGCCTTTTATAATGATGATTCTTTGAAACAAGTCTCCCAGAAACAAATTAGAACAGTTCCGTATGTACAATTTTCTTAGCCTGGATTAAGTAAACAACAAAGAAATTCCCTGTACATTTTAGATTCTGTTGAGGTCAGGAGTAGTTTTTAAGTCTCAAAGGAACTAAGGAAATTCAGATCGTAAACAAAGAAATTTGTTTTCAGCATCTTACATCAAATTATTATTTTTTTCTTTCAACCTTCCGTTGCTAAATCAGAAAAAATCAAATCAGGTGCTGAACAAAAGCATCCGACACTAACCTCTTTCTCGAGTAGATTTTATCAAGTAGAAGGAAAAAATTTAAAATAGCCGATAGTGTTCAAAATAGCTATTAGAAGACTAAGGATTTTGTTTTAGTAATGTAAGAATGTCTGAAGTACCGGGATACTAATAACCTATTTGTGTGGAAACCATTTAACCACAGAATCAAGACAGCCCAAGTGCTATCGGTAAATGCCACTCTTTTCGGGAAGCAAAAATCAAGTGATGATTTGGAGAAAGTGGAGAGAGTTAAGCTTCATTGAACAGTTTAAAGATTCAGTTTGTAAGCAATGGATTTTATTGCCTTTGTTGATAGAGACCAACAAAGTGCACAACATGTAATTGGACCAAATGTTGTCAACTTGAATGTATCCTTGAACGGTAAGCAACTGATTAATCTCTATAAGCTCATGAGTTCCTTGAACTGGAGCACCTTCTCAGGACACACAAACTGCATAAGAATCCTCCTATTGGAGCCCGTAATGTAATTATTAAGTCCTAATTCTCGTCAACCTACATCAAGAAAGTATGTCGGTATTAGAAATGGAGAGTTATGTCATTTCACAATCTGTAAAGCTCAGCTTTAAAACTGCGTTGCGGACACGTCTACTTACAGTAGGAAACTTAAAGTATTCAAATATAGCTTGACAATGCCATCTTAGAAACTAGTTTCATTGGCTAAAGTAACTTACAAGCGAAAAGGAGAATTAAATAGAAGCAGTAAAGGTGAAGCATACAAGTGTTTTCTATAAATGATGTCTTACAACGATTTCAGTCAATGATAAAATTGGATGAAAGTTAACAAGGCATTCATGTATTTAGATATAGATCGTCAAGGCTGTTTAGTTTGCCTCTTAATTCTATTGTCTAGTACTCAAGAGTAACTGTCACTTCCTTCTTCTATGATCGAGGCTCTATTAATCAATAATGCATTAACATTTTATTTTCCTGGTGCATCAAAATCCTATATCTGCTAATCTTCGTCAACAGAAAATTCTGGACGGATGCCATAGGTAATCGTTGCAACAACTGGCGTTTCGGAAAACAAAACTGTCACTGTTCCCTGTTAAGAGAATCATCCTTAATACCGTTTCAAGAATCATTGGAAAGTTATAAAGGAAAGAACAGCGCTGGCAACTTGCCAAATATATATATTATGGCAACATTACCGAATCGAGGCCTTGCTAACGCTGCAAATGTTAGGTTATAGATGAAACGAAGAACGTAACAAAATGTAATTGTATAAAACATTGTTCAAAATTGTTGAAAATTTTGTATACATGTATTTATTTGAGTGTATAGCGTAAAGCGGTTTTTTCACAGTTTTACTGTCTAGCCAAACTAAGCCCTTTTCAACACAAGTCAATAGCATGCTGCATGGTTTATTCCTGTTGTCCAGGTAAAATAACAGCGCTTAAGATTTAAGGTCAATCCAAGTCCAACGCTCAAAATATATTTTGGAACAATTTTAAAGCTACATTTAAAGTTTAATAAATGTTTATCGAGGTAGAAACGTCTTTAACCTACCCAGTCTTCTATACTCTAGGCCAAAGAATAGTGGAAGTCACAACACGGTTTCACGTTCTAATTTTCATTGTGTACAATTTGTACTACCTCTTACGCAGTGATAAATTTCCGGGGTTGACTGTTGTTAACTTTGCTTTCTCGTCTCACCATCAACTATGATCTTTCTCTGTAAGGGAGTGTTCGATTTAGTCTGCAACGACAAACATGCGCACTATTCCTTCAGTCCATACATTCTGCCTTGCTTGATAACACGTGTGTTTAAAAGTATAAATAGTGTAGATTTTATTAACTGAGATAACTTTTTGTACCTTTTTAGAAGCTAAAAACGCAATTTGCTTATAAGAGCAATCTATCCCTCCAAATCGAAATAGGAAATCCCCACCTGAAACCATTTTGTGGCAGCCATACCGCGAAAGTATTGTTTTACAAACATAAGTGCAATATTTAACTAAATTTAAAAATTTGACTTTTTTCTCGACTTTTTCTTAAATTACTTTTGCTTTATCAAGAATAAATTTATTGTGTTACAGAATTTAAAAATCGATTTGAAAATTGCAACATTGCGCTAAAAATATTTAAATGGTTTTTCTGTCAGACACTCTTCAGACTATGAAATCGTCAGAAACGGAAGTACGGATATATGGTAAACCGTTTTATAAGGAACGTGGATCGAAAGTAGTCAATCATTAAAAATGACGAAGAAAGATAAAAAAATGAACAAAAAAAATATTGTTGGAATAGTCCAAGTCAAATATTCTACACTTTCTTCAGAGTCCTGCTTTTCTAGTTTTAATGTATACAGTCTCCATACACTTACACTTAGTCCTTCCATCTAGGTGTATTCAGTCTGTCTACATTGAAAAAAGAAATCAAATCTTCAAAGAAAATGTCAGAATCCTTGTAACAGGTAAAAAGACCACAAGAATGTTGGGTTGGGGATATATATATCGTGTTGAGCAGAAAATCCACGAAAAAATAATTGCCAAGCAAGCACGGCTATCTAGAACCGAAAAGTATTTACCATCAGCTTCCTCAAAGATTTCAGGAAATTGAATTGTCTATGTAGGGTTAAGAGGTAAGTTCTATTTGTCATTTACTAGTGATTCATTTCAATGTTCGAAAACGTTCCTTGACGTCACGTTGCTTTGAAATTGAAATTCACTTGTAGTGTTAATTCTAATGTACTGTGAACACTTTCAACATTGATTCTCCTTATTTTGCATTTGAAACTAATTGAAGAATCATTAAGTTACTGAACTTCGTTCATAAAAGAAAATATTTTCATTGCAAATACACAAAACTAGGATGTCGACTTAGATGGAGTGCGACAGATATAATTTCGTGTTTACAACATTTTATGATAAATTTAATGAGCGTATAGTCATTGCGGGATTTAGCTGTAAAGTTTAGTCATTGATACATTGTTAATTTAAATTGTTTTCATACGTGTCTGTCCATTCGCAATCAGAACTGTATTAATCGACAAAATACAGCAGTGAATTGAAAAATAAAGAGGAAGAGGTTGCATAGGCTGAAAAGAGGAGATATAATGCAAAATTTAGGAAGAGAAATCCGCAGAAGATAAAAACAGCAGTTTTCGTTGTTAACTGAAGGAAAATGTAAAATCATCACATTTTTGTGTATGATAATTTTAAATAAATGTGTATTGACCGTGGAGACCTAATTCGTTTGATTTTATCTGAAATGAGGTTTATTCCTTGTTTGAAATGTAGTTAGTACTTCTAATGAGTATGTAACAAAAGTTACGAAAAACTATAGTGAATATGATAATTTGAAATGGTAACTAAAGTTCCAAAATCAGTCTAGGTATAAGTTAAACATCGTTTAACGGACAAGTAATATGTCTGTGCTAGTCTCCTAAAATCTATCCGTTATTATAATTTTCCTGCTTCAAACACATTAAAACCAGCAAATTACAGCTGCATTTGTGTACAATGAAACAATAACGAAGTCTGCTTTAAATTGGCTAAAAGGTAAATTTCTTGAAAATACTCACGAGTCTGAGGTGGAAAAGGCCAAAAAACTTGTTAAATTCCAAAAAATTGCAGCAAACGTGCCCTTTGAATAATTCTTTCTCCACAGATATCAAAAGCGCGTTAACGTTCAAAATGAGTTAAGTTATATCTCTTTCCAAAGACAGTCTTGGCATGCTAGTTACCATAATCTTTCCCTTTATTCTGCACCAGAAAATTGCGACTGCGTAAGTCATTCTTACAAAGTGACATGATTACCATGGACGTTCATATATATTTCCACTTACCTTGAACAGTTCTCAAAGTAAAGCGAGTCGTCGCTTCTTGTCAATAAGATTAATTCTCATCTCGAAACACTTATGCTTTGCTTTCTTGTGAACTGTACTGGGAATTCGACTACTACAAACAAATTCAAAAAACCTGCCATTTCAATCACTTTTTTAAAAACCTTTGACGCTGATATCTAATATTTGAGATTAGGAAGACAATAGGCTGTGCTACGAGCCTACGGAAATTACTTTTTAGATTTTGTGTTGTCAAACCTAAATGCAGTCACTTTAATTAGTATGTCCGCTGTTGCCAGCTGACGCTGCACCCAGCCAAGAAAATTCTGAGGGACGAAGTGTGGGCTGAACTCAAAGTAAATGTTTGGTCCCTATGCCCTTTAACTATTGGGATCTATTTTAGTACGTTTTTCGGTGTATGCCAGGGATCATATTTTCAGACTGAAGAGCCCGGATCTCCTACTTACGTCCATGGATACGGCCTTTATACTCGCAGTATGCCTGCTAGGAGTTATTTAATTATTACTGACTCTCCACTGAGCACGAATTTTTGCTCGTTTATAGTGTTACACGAAAGACACTCAATTACTCTAGCCCGATAAACCAAAACTTGAAAATCGATTTAACTTCAGAATTACATTTCAGTTACTTTAACGTACTATCATCTAGTGACAACTTAGATATGAGTTTGAAGGGAGTTTTAGTTCAGTTCCTTGACACAAATTTTTAAATTGAGACAAAAACGAGTTGAACAGATCAGCGTCTTTAAGCACTTTCCAACGACGAAATAATGGAGAAAAGCGATTATGGCAAATTTATGTTCGTACAAATATAATTTGAACACATTTTCATGCAATTTGTGCATTGGTATCATGTAGTGCTAATCTGGAGTATCTTGTAATGGTATTTCTTAGTTTATAATGTGTTGCGTGAAGATAAAGAAAGTGGAAAATCGTATTCATAGGGATCATCAGGGAAAGGACACTTCCAATAAAAAATATTTTCATCATAATCATAGAAAGGTCACCAAATCTACTTTGCTATAATTTTTCAGTTGATTGAGAACAATCACTTTTCTTTCTTCCCTTAGCGTATGGCTTCAGAGGCAGACTGGTAACAGCTTAAAATGTAATTCCTTGGACGAAGTAGCTGGATTACGTTTGGGTCTGATTTAGAATAAAATGACGCTTGATAGTTATATATAAATCAATAATTTGCTGCAATGTGAAAACTGTGCTTCCTCTTTCAATCGATTAAATATTATAATATATTGTTAAACTATTATTAATGGAATATATATGTACATTACATTATATATATATATATATGTACATTACATTTTATATATATATATATGTACATAATACATATTTTTCAAACGTTATAATTTATTTGCTGGTGCAGGAGGAGCTCCGCGAAGATAAAAATATCATCAATGCTATAACTATTATCAGTGATAACAGCAATGGAGAAATTCAAGCTGGCATTGGAGTTGTAAACAATCCATTAGAAGACCCCCAAGAAGGATCAATGATAATCCTGATTGCTATGTTGAACTGACAATGGTCTAGTTTTATCTGCGAGAGTGTAAAAAAGTGTTGGACATGCAAATTGTTCAATTTTGGAATAACCTAGTTCGGTGTCTCAAGCCAGTCAAACCACTAACTACTGTCTTGCTAACACTAAAAAAGCAACCAAAGCTAGCAGGTATCAATTAGCTCGTTCATCTATTTCCGTCAATTACGCTTGTTGATCCATTCGTACTACATGTAGAGCTTTGTAACTTTGTCAATCACTTACAACTTAAAACAAAATATTTGATAGCCTCGTTGATGCTGCTTTATTTTTAGAAGGCTGGAAATCTGCTTTAGTCACTCGCCAACAAAGCGTTTAAGCTTATTATGACTGCACTTTCCACAGTTGCAAATGACAAAACTTTCAGTAGTCTTAAGTGTCTAAAAAGCTATTTGCGAACACTTATGACTATGCAAGGTCCGAAGCCTCTCATACTAATCTACGGTGAAAAAGACTTCATTGGTACTATTTTAAATGACATTGATGGTTTTCGATCTCCAACAGTGATTTCTGGTCATGAGCTAAGAACAGACATTATCATCAAAGAGAATTGTCTGGAAAATATGCAATTAACAGTTGGCTTTGAAACAAATTTAGAATATAACTTGCATCGCAAATCAAGGAAATATTCAAAATTATGTGAAGATTTATAAAGGGATTGTAAAGTTAATTTTATAAGCCTTCGTATGAGTCCGATTGCAGGAATGTGTAGTGAAAGTAAATCATTTATCTTAATGTTGAAAAGTCTACAAGTTCAAAATGCTGACTATTTGATAAGAAATGTGATTCGATTTATTATTAGGGCCTCATACCATATATTCTGCAGACGCGATGAGGAATGGACTAATCCTTAACTTTTAACTTGGTAATGATTGTAATGTAAGTCTGACTAATGTCATATATACTTCAAATATGCCACTTGTGAGAGT
>JANTCA010018495.1:0-24611 GCA_024741275.1 Chironex yamaguchii
TCCTTTCTGACGTTTCATACTCTGAAGAGTGTCAGACGAAAAAAGCTTTTAAGTATGATTTTAGCGCAATGTCGCAACTTTTCAAGGCGATGCTCATAAAGTACTAGAGGTATTGGACGCTACTGGTGTAGTATGCACCTACTTAGTACATAGTTTCCTCATCTCCAGGAGGTGCAAAACGTCGTCACCCGTTTTTCCCCACCTCTTCCTGTCTGGCGCTACAACCTTGTCTTCTTCCGCGCCTTCTATCATGCTCTGTCTCCACCGTTTACTGCCAGGTCGTTTAGGGTCAGCCGGCAGCTCGCTTGCTCTCGGGGTCCAGCTGAGTGTCATAACACAGTCCGTTCTACCCTGCATGTGCAACATGTGCCCGATTCAACTCCACCTCCTCCTACTCAGCTCGTCACTGATCCTGTTCATGGCTACCTTCTCCCACACTTCCTGGTTCATCACCATCTGTTGCCACCTAATTTCTATAACTCTTTTCAACCACTTGTGTTGGAATGCTTCCAGCGTCTTCTCCTCCATCTTCATCAACTTCTATGTCTCTCCTTAGTACAGCGGGACGAAGCTCGGCCTGAAATAGTCTTAGCTTTGTTTGCATGCTGATGTATGTGAAGCTCAATATCCTCTTCAACCCTCTTAACCTCTGGCCTTGTTCAGGCTTCCATGTTCATCTCTCCACTATTGCAGCTGACTGTCGTTGCCGGGTACAAAAATTCGTCAACATCTTTCATCTCGTAAACACTATCTTCACATGCCTCTCTCCTCTGGCGTAAATCCTCACGAGCAGTTCATTTAATGTTTCATTTGGGACTGAGCCAGGTGGCCGCTAGACGTTATGGATAAGTAGCCGCTCCTCGGACGTTTGTTATAGCATGGGAAAGCGTCTGGGACTGAAAGTTAGTAGCGGGTATTGGGAGGTGGCCGCTATTTGGAGGTGGCCGCTATTGGGAGGTGGCGGGTATTGAGAGGTGGCCGCTATTCGGAGGTGGCCGCTATTCGGAGGTGGCCGCTATTCGGAGGTGGCCACTATTCTGAGGTGGCCGTTATTAGAGGTTTGACTGTAATTCAATTTTCAAAAAAGGAGAAATACCAAAAAAAACCCCTGCTTTTGTTTTGTTTGTCTTCATTTATCTTCTAAGCACAAAAATGATTTCTCAGTGCATCAATGACAAACAGAACGAAGCATCTCGCTACAGAGGACATTTTTGAGCAGTATATCTAGGCTTTAACAAAAATAAATGTCACAAGATTTTGATATTTTCGATCTCTATTGAGTTTGAAATTTCTCCCCGTCTATAACTGCTTAAAAGGGAAATGGTCAAACGCGAGTTAAGCCTTAATTATCAGGCAATTCGACATTTTTTTGTCGATAACTAAGGCAGCTGTAAAACTGCTTAGAAGACGTTTTATGCAAGATTTGTCACTTATTTTGTGTACAGATGTTATTGTACAATTTACTTTATTACTGGTGTAAATTCTACCTCTTTGTGGGTGTTATTCTAAGCTAAGAGATCTTGTTAAGTCATCTGGCTCTGTTTGTATGTTGGCGATATGTTTTTGAACTAGTTTAAATCAAGGGATGAAAACTTTGTTTTTTGCATTGACTATGCTCGAATAGGTTATAATATTAACAGAATCGATGGAAGTTTTCAAGGTCAGTTGTATGCTCAATATATTTTGAGTTTTGATAGAAGACTCCTTAGTAGGACTTGGTTGTTCAATGAAATGCCAAAAATTTCTCATTATTAACAGTCAAAGAGCAGCAAAAATTTAACTAGTAATGAAGTAAATTTACCCATACCATCTACACATAAATTTAAGTAAAAAATTTGTTACAAATTGCATAAAAATGATCTTAAACTTGTTAATACGGCCTTACTTACCGACGACAAATTTTTAAATTGCCTGGCAAATAGAGCCAAACTCGCGTTTGATCATGTCCGGTTTAAGCGCGCACAGTAAGAGAGTGGGAGTGTCATATTACTCATATACGAAGATAGAATAAGGAAAGAAGTATTTTTTCATTAGTATTTTAAAATAAAGTTTTTCCGGCATTTCCTCAAAAGTAAGTTATCTCAATCTTTCATTAACAAGTTACTGATTTCTGCGACGGTTAGAGAAAAAAACTGTCGACTGTATTTCATATACTCACTTTCTTTTGTGTAAATATTCTGTTGGCTCCAATTTGACACTTGGAAGGTTTGGCACTCTTCTGCACCGTATTGGTAATCAAATGACAACTCAGTACCATGACCCGAATTGAAATTTTAGTTGGAATGCGAAAGGTGTATTTATTTGTGTCTCTAACAAAGCAAACTTGTTAAGACTATCTTCTAAATAGAAAAGAAAAGATCATGTACTGTTAACCATTCGCCTGTCAAGAAACTGACAATTTTTCACAAGTTCACAAATGGTGGTATGCAGTTATATAAATCAGTTTGGTAGGGATTCATTTAAGAATATTTGAAACTTTTCTACAAAATAAGAGTCGTCCATTAGCTATATACACATTTGAAATTATTTGCATTCATTGGCACTAACGGCTAAATGCATAATGGAACCCTTTTGTTTGGGAATATTCGAACCGAAAAAAGTGACAATTTTTCACAAGTTTAAAACGTTTGGTATGCTGTCATATAAATCACTTTGGTAGTGATTAATTAAAGAATATATAAAACTTTCCTACAAAATAATCGGCGTTCATTAGCTGTACAAACAATTGCAGTTATTTGTATTCATTGTCATTAACGGATAAATCTATAATGGAATCCTTTTGTTTTCGAATATTCGAATCGGTTACTAAAGTCAACCCCAATAACTAAACTGGCGATTCGATTTTCACAAATCCCTAGTTTGCGCTTAAGTGCAAATCAGGAGCATTTTTCTAGTTGACTGATCGCCCTTCAATAATACAAACGTGATTACTTTATATCCTGACGATGTCTTTGTTCTTCTATAAATTTTCGGTCGGATTTCGAATGCCTTAGAACCGTCATGTTGTCTGCTCGGGCTGTTGCTGAGGAATTTCCGCTGTAATTTTAATGACGAAATTATTTATCGATATCGCTATAAATGTAGCAGTTTTAAGTTCGACAATAATGCACTCTTAGATGCAACTGTTCATTTGATATTCCAAGAAGACACTATGGTAATATATCTCAGGATATTCAAGGTTTGTAAAAAAGGAAAATGACAATAATGCAGTTCCGATGGAAACTGACATAAATAAGACTTCTTTGTCCCTCTATAATTTTTAATTTCGGCAATCATCCCTACAGCTATATGAATCATTTCTCATGTAACTCGTCCAAACGTAAATTACGTCTTTTGCACGACGGAGTGAAATTTTTTGTGTCCTGGGCTTTGTATCAAAATATCTAGGATTTGATTCCTTTTGAATTAATGGAGCGACTTTTTGGTATTTATTTAGCAAAACTGAAGTCTACTTTAGAATTCAAATATCCTCGCAAGACTGTTAGGGCAAGAAGTACTGATGTAAGCTATCGCTTAGTCTCCCAACGAAAACGTTGGAGACCAAGAAAGATCTGGGGGAACTGGAGAAGACAAAAGCCTGCGTTCGCTGAGATTATTTGATGCATAATATCTTACTCTTACTGGTTAGAATCGGAAAGCCTTCATTGTCAGCCTACCCACCTGATAAGGCATGATTAAGGCATACCAAGCAAGTAAGAGAGTAAGTAGGCACGTTTTCCATATGTATTTTATTATGATTTGCAAAATTTGCAAATACAATCCGATCCGAGTTGGATGTCTCGATTTCATACCTTCCTGTGTTCGCACGAAGCGAGGTTCTAAGGCGCCTAGTATGACGTCTGATTAACCAAGATTGATTCGTCAATCTGACGTCATAGAGAAACGAGGGTATTATCTCGGGTCCGACGGCCGCAAGCTCAAACGCAGAAGATTCATTTAACGGGAGGGTTCAAGAACATGAGATCAAATAAGAACATATACTATCCAGCCAAAGTTGGATATTCTTTGTAACACTTTGACTTTCTACTTACTAACTATACTTTGAACATGGCAAATAAGAATAGCAAAAATGAAGCCCCCATTGAGGATACAAAGGCACCGACAGCACAAGACAAAGGAGAGAAAGATAATCAAAGAACGCCCTCCACCCAGCAGAATCAGGAGCCATCTCCCGGTAATCCATCGCCAGGACCTTTTGACTCAGCTGCTGCTTTACTTGCCCAATATGGGTATACATTAGGTGAGAACTTGGGGAAAGGATCGTACGCCATAGTCAAGGGCGCAAACTCGAAAAGGCACAAACGTAAAGTGGCAATTAAAATCATATCAAAGAAAAAAGCTCCGGAAGACTACCTTACCAAGTTTCTACCGAGAGAAATTCAGGTGAGTGAATATTTTATCTTGAATGCGCAATTGTGTTGATTTCGAAATGTCGATTATTTAGAAGCTGTTACTTTACCTAACTTTAAACAAAAAAATTAAAAAACATTCTTTCAAAACCGGCAAAAATCCTTAAACATGCACGCGGCTGATGTCTCTTTCATGGTTCGAAATAATCAATTATTAACAATTATAGAATGCTACATTCAATGTCCATCATATCAGCTATTGCTCAGTCTCATTCTATCACGTTGAAGGTTTGTATAAATTAGTCAACCTTATTTATGTAAAATGAAGTGACATTTTGATAATTCTAAACGGGTTTTGTCACAATGCAAAGGAGAAACTTTTACATCACACTACCTTTTTTTGTAAATTTATTTACATTAGGATAATTGAAATAGTATCTTAGTTACCTACATCATATTGCTAGATGAATTTTGATTGACAGTTATTTCAACACTTACGTTGTTACGTAGAGTAAATTTAATTATCACAAAAAGGTAAAACTACGAACAAATTTCGCACTTACATTATGACAGCCAGAGTGCAAAAGAAATATAGTCCCATACACTTTAAGTGTACGAACTCCTATTAATAGAAAATTATAACATATTTGTGCAGATGTCATATATACTTGGCCAAAAAGTTCTATTCACATAAAACGTACGTCATCACAATTTGTTTTATTTACTTGCTATATTGTAATACTAGCAATATTCTACAATATCTTAAATCTCTATTCAGAAACATGATTACCATCCCTTCAACCACAATACTTCCTTTATTATGTATTAACCTTTTGTATACTGCCAAATGATAAAAAGTATTGTTGCACAAGAAACAAGGCACTGGAATGACAAAAGAAATTTCGTTGGCCTAAAAATGTACACTTATGACTAATAATACTTTTTACCCAAGTAAACAAAGTAAAACAACAAACCAACTGACATTCAAAAGATCCAAGTTCTATTGACATACTGTAATCAGCAGCATTCCCAGTAATATTGTTTGCTAAAGGTGCGTATGTGGAACAACCCTCTTGTCTCTCTTTCTCCCATCAAGTCTGAAAATTTTTTTATGCATGTTGGTACGATT
Source organism: Chironex yamaguchii (assembly GCA_024741275.1). Lineage (NCBI taxonomy): Eukaryota > Metazoa > Cnidaria > Cubozoa > Chirodropida > Chirodropidae > Chironex > Chironex yamaguchii. Next base: position 5,479 of record JANTCA010018495.1, read on the forward strand.
TAGTCCAAATTTCATTTACTTTCTGTATTTGTGCACCGACTGCCTAGAAGGTAATATGGAACAACTGTTAAGTTTACGATATTACTTCCGCCGTAGACGATAAAAATGTTCCTTAGCTATGGGCCATCTTAGACAACTTTCGTATTTCATTTTTCCACAAAGAAACTCCCGGGGTTAGCATGGGAACTGCGCTCAAGTGATTTCCTTTTAAACTCTTGCAGTGAGTTTGCAAGCACTAAATCATTGCTTGATGTATTAAATAGGTGGGCGTTGAACGGTATTGATGATCTCATATGGGTCACGGTCTTGGGTCTTGGGACATTGACTGAACACAAATTTATAGATTCCAAGAGGCATGTTCTACTTGTAGGTCTAACAAACGACACATCCAACTTTTAACACAATAACTTTGGAGGGGTGACACTGACCTTTTTTCTAACACGGATAAGGCACTTGTAGGTGTAGCCGAGGCCCTCTAAACCAATTAGGAATCGCATAATTCGCTAATATGCAATGAGGTTGATATCAAAAATAAATATCAAAGGCACACACTTATAAGGAAAGCTCCTTGAGCATCAATAATTTTAATGTAATTAATGTTCTTTAACTGAATATAGATGGAAGGTATGCTTACTCGCTATCTTAATTTCAGGTTTTGAAGAGATTGCGCCATCCACATTGTATTACACTTCTGGAAGCTATCGAGACAAACACAAGAATTTACTTGATAATGAATTTAGCTGAGAATGGCGACCTACTGGAGTATATACGTGATAAAGGACCACTATCTGATGACCACGCACGCAAGTTTTTCAGGCAATTAACTGCTGCCATGGAATACTTTCACGATCTTGGAATAGTTCACAGGGATTTGAAATGCGAAAATCTCTTACTGGATGTTAATTGCAACATTATAATATCAGATTTCGGATTTGCGCGGGGACAAATGATCCACCCAGAGACGGGAAAACGAAAATTAAGCCACACATTTTGTGGCTCGTATGCTTACGCCCCTCCAGAAATCCTACGTGGCATAGCATACGATGGAACTCTAGCTGACATTTGGAGTTTGGGTGTCGTCCTGTATACCATGGTTAGTGCCAGTTTACCTTTTGACGACTCCAACTTGAAAACTTTGCTTGACCAAGTTATGAGACCAGTTCATTTTTCGAGCCGCAAAAATATCTCGCCTGAAGCCAAGGATCTAATAAATCATATGCTGATGCCAGACGTGCGCACCCGGTATACTTTGTCGCAGATCAAGGAACATGCTTGGTTTAAGGGTGAGAAAATGAATTTGAAGCAGGATGAGTCCACTAAATCAGCTGAAACGAAGGACAAGTCCACCTTCAGTACTCAAGATGGAGGGAACTGACATTTTAACTAAACAAATGCCCAAGCTACCAGTCAAATGTAAATAAAAATAATGTATGTAGACTGTCAAAATGATTGGGCTATAAGCAAGGAATCAACCAATACCCAACTCACACTAATTTAATGTATCACTAAATCTGATTAGCTAGACTGAAAGATTTTATAAAGTTGCCTTTGTAACAGCAACATAGTAATTCTGTAAAATTGTCAGTAATCGAAATGGACTCTCTAATTACGCCTTCTCCTTCTCTGTGTACACCTACCAGCTTGAATTTCTAGCTTTGATACTTTGATTAATGCTTTCTTTCCACCTTTCGTACAATCCATACTTCGTCGGATATATGCAACACAAAGAAAAGCAAAGGCTGTGTTAAGTTTCATCCAGAGATATGTTGGTACTATATCCTCCATTTCCAGCGTGTAACTGGTGAAAATCTACCCCAAGACTTAGGAGGGTGTGCGCTAGGTCTTGACTGACGAGCGTTTTAAGTTTTCCTGTGCAGTATTTGTCTATACTTTACCTTGTAAGCTTACAAAGCCTCCGTCCTTTGCTTACCTATTTTGAACGTTGCACTCAATAGACGCCAGGCCGACTGCAAGTGACAAGCCTAGCTGAATCGATAAGACTGTCAAGTTAAATTCATTACTCTGCTTCATACTACCCTCACGGAGGCGAAACTAGCACCCATCCATATTGGTTTTAGGAGAACATAGCGCTAGGAGTGCAGCACGATATTCAACAAGCGCTCGTGCGAGGTGACAAAAGGCCTTAAACAAACTTTCTTCGTATCTGCTTCAGTGATTAACGGGGTCAGTTTTTCTGATTCAGTGCTAATTAACTTTAAATTGTTATAGTTGCCTTCTCATTTTTGTGATCAGTATCATCACTACGCATTTAGGTTGAAACCAAGTTTCCGTAGTTTTACACCGACATACACAACGTAAGTTGTTCAACTCATTTTTGTTTAACAATTGGGTGTTGTGCCTTTTCTCAAATTTTTAGAGGTCATAGTATTTAACAGAAGTCTTGAACAGCTTACAAACAAAATCTGGAATCATCAATCGTTTATATCCATGCAGCACGCAAAAGAGTTATGAACTGCCCTCCACGACGTTATAGCCTTCGGTTAGCTCCCAGGTCAACGACAACCTTCGTTAAAACTTTGGAGCATTGCACACTACAATGCCTTTCGGATATTGACTAAATTTTTGGTAACAAAATTATCTTATGTGTAACGGCATCCGACATGGTTCGTTACGTGCAACATGACCGAGCCAGGGCAAACAGTACTTCCTTATAAAACAATCTACAATGGCTTGCTTTAAACAGTCAGTGGCCATTCTTGACAGGCAAGCAACCTGTTCCCTAAATCACATTTTCGACCGACCGATCCATGACGTAGTAAGACAACGATGATTGGGCAGGAATCGTTACGGGAGTTCATCTAACAAGTGGGGTAATAGCGGGATAGTGCTGGAGGCGTTATCTAGTGCTCATGCCATCTGGCCCCACCAAGCTTAATAAAGAATCATGTACTAATTCCGTAAAGAAGGCGACAGGGTGGTCTTATGTTAAGAAAGGAATAAAGATATTATTAAAACCACCGGGGCGTCGAACCCAGGTCCCACGAATCCAAATCTGACGCCTTTTCTACTAAGCTAAACAGCTCAATAGGAAAGGTCGAAAGACAATTAGTCATTAAAACCAACTCGTCTGCCTCTGTTATTGGGTGTCTGCCTATTGGTGTATACGCTTTACAAGAGGCATGTGTCTTGTGCCTACTATGCACCCATTTATTGCCGTTTGTACAAATTCCAAAATCACATCGGTCAAACTTTATAGAAAGAATCAACGTTATTTGGGCAGTCAAACATAAAGAAATATTCAGTTGTAGAGTATAGGACCTATCTGTATGGTGATTTCGCCCTTGACCAGAAATGTCGACTAACGGGCATGGCCTGAAAAATCGAGGTTTTGCTACACAAAGCAAACGATAAACGGAAGATAAAATTGCATTGCTTTACTTCACACTTTGTTTGTTAGTGGGTGCAAAGGAAGGAACTGACTATGAGATAGAAAAGCACTACGTTGTTTTCCTGTCCGTTGAATACTGTCTTCAAAAACACTTTCTACGACCATTAATGCCGACAGAATGCGTGCGCATACCGAAGAGACTAATCTTCACAATACGCAGCTATGCGCGCGACTTAAAGACGACCTAAACGGAGCAATGTTACCATCATAAACTGACTCAGTGGAAAAAGACAACTATGGTGTACATATAAGTCATTCATTAAGTTATCCATTAGAATAATACAAGGTAACCTTATACAGGCATGGTAATAACTAACTACGATACCAGATAATGTGAACCCTCGTATATGGCTTTCGATTGAACTAGATATATACAGAGCAGTACACAAATATCAACCAGAATTTGATTCGTCAGTGAATTTCATCTCAAAGTAGGTCCTGCGGTTTTAGCAGACTGGTATGAAGCCAATGATCTTCAGTTGTCTCACATGTTTGCATCCAAATGGCTTGAGGGCTTTCTCATCTTTGTCACGGATGAGCGGGCATACTGTTTTTTCACTTGAAAGTTCCAGTAAAAGTTACTTTTCATGTCAGCATACCAAAAGTGATCCAACACGCGAACTAACAATTTTGTGTTTAACTTCATCATCGCCATTCGTTTGTTTGTTGTACAGTGCTACACTAGCTAAAAACAGTTCACGGTCCACTGGTGCACTTGGTGGCGTACAGAAGACGCTAGTGTACAACCCGGACTGAAAAAACAGAAAGAGAACAAAAGTATTACAGAAAGAATGTCAAGAACAGACAAAAAAAATACAATAAAAAGCAGTAAATAAATTAACAAAGCATACAAATTAACCACCTCATGATCCCGATAATCTATACAGGTGCTTTACGTGGTGGATGAAGAAGTCGTATGTCATAAGCCTTTCTTAAACTGATCTTTCGAACCGTTGCTCGGAAGAAGGTTACGACTACTAACATGAAAAACGTCTTCATCCATGATTTCAGTCGAATCAACAAAAAGCTAGCACAACTTCATGTTGGCAGCCTTGCGGAGGCACCGTGACTAATAGTTGTATAGTTTAACTATCAATGAGGAGTCTATATAGTTTTGTGCACGAGCAGCACATATGTAAAGCAAAGCGAACTAGCTTCTTGCTCACTTTACTGTGGTATGCTTTAGTTCGTGTACCCCAGCTGGAATATTACAGCTAAAATACTTTAGCTTGTATAAGTTGGCTTAGGGTAAAAGTCGTCTTGTACAGCTGGAGAATACAAGAAGATTAGACTACTTTTCATCAGATCATTTTTCATTTTATCTTCAGTGTAATGAATACTGAAAGGCAGACAAGAGACAGTTTGTGCACAGCACCACCAGGGGGCGTAGGAAACCCCAACGAACTTTGACGATGATGATGATGATGACGACGACGATATGATGATAACGAGCAAGTAATGTATAATCAGTATATTACACCTATGGAAAAATAAGGTCAATTGTATCATACTTAGGATATTAATTTCAAAGATTATTAGATCATGAACTCTATTTTAGGCACCTGCTATTCTGTAATTAAATATCACCTTTTCATTCTCCCCACAAAGGTTGAAAGCAGTATGATCTAAAACTGTTGTTTGATTTCATATAAACTGTTTAAAAAGCCCCTTAGCTGGCCAAGCGCTGCACCTGTTTTACAGTAAAACAAGGCAAGTAAAACCTAGCTTAGACTTAAGTTTCTCACAAAACGACTAAATTTTGGCATAAAGTATACAAGGAGCCACGGTCCAACAATGAAAAGTTACATTACAGAGCAGTGGCTAACATGGACTAGTGAATGGTTTGGCAGTAATGTTAATGATAAAGTTCTTCAATTACCTTGCTGGAGGGTTTACGAAGTTCTTTCCGTAGAGCCACCTCTTGCCGCATATTAAGAGCTGTAGCACACGGTGAGCTGGTCGAAAGCATCTTGGCGCGACCTGCACGACGTCGCAAAATGGTGGCAACAACCGCTCCAATACTTGATGATTCGTTCTCATCGACCTGAGGAGGCTTTTGTCCTGTCTTAGACAGACTTTCCGTGACCTTTTCTTGAATTCTGAGGAGGGTTTCCGGGCGTAACAGGAAAGGAGAGTATCCTATTTCAGCCAATATCGCTCCTGCCGAGTGCTTTGCTAGGAAAGAGGGTTCTTCAGACATATCTACAAATGAAGAAAAACAGAAAATAATCAGATGTACCTGGGCAGCTAAAGTAAGAGGTACAACGTGACCAAAAATGTACAAAGGGTGTAATAGATGTACGAACAGCTCCCTTCATATTTCCAACTTTCACATTTCGTCCTCATCCTTCTTATACATCTTTGATGAAAATATGCTCACTAGCCTCTACCAAAATTAGCATAAATAATGCTACTGGCCGGTTTTGGTATACTTCACATTTAAAGGTAAAATGGGCACAAATCATTTGCTATTTTACTCGCTTCTATCTTAATCGCCGACTCGTTTTGATACTTAAGAGAAATTGTGGGATATTTTGTTGTCATATATGTGAACAATACCAGACTTCTACACTTATGCTAACGACAACTAACGTTAGTACGCCTTATCCTTCTCCGCCGCGATGGTCAATCTTGGATGTTGGTGTAAATGCTCGGGAGCAAAATACAGCACAAGTTGCATCAAGATTATGCTGTAAAAAATTGGACAACAATAAACAGACCCTCAGGATAACAATCCTTAAAACTGAAAACAATAAAATATCATCAGAACACAATGCTACCAGGGTAACACTGCAGCAACGTATACTAACTCAGAGCATAATTAATCAACTCTGTTGCATTTTGCATTATTATGAGCATCACTGCTGATAAGCAACTTAGCTTGTTGATCTTACCTGTCTTTGGTGGTGGTGCCATGGAAGATAAGGCACTCCAATCGATATCCTCGACACTGGCTGGTTTCACAGGTTTATCGTCATCATCGTCGAAAAATTCTAGCTCTTCGTCACTTATATTTTCATACACATCGTCTATGCTGAGGCCATCATCCAACAACAAGGCTCTTTTCGAATCTAAAAGTCAATGGCTGGTACACTCAGCTTCTTGTACTACATACAACCTTTATGCACACAACAGCTCCTAATCACTACCAATACGGTATCTATAATAAAGTAAAATATCAAATAACAAAGCATGCAAAGCTATCATTCTTCACGGTCCAACATCTATGGAATGAATGTCGATTTATCGTGCACAGGGTCAACTCAGCTACATACGTTTGTCTCAATGGCGGTCGGCTTGAGATATATGTTGTAAAACTGGATGCCAGAAAGAGTAGACGATGGCTTGTTAGATATTAGGAATAACACTGTTGCCCATTTACCTGATGCTAAAACAACAGAGCACAACTACAACAGCCTCTGATTGTAGAATTCACTTGACTGGCTAATCATTACGTTTTTCACACTTCAGAGAAGATGGATATCAGACGGCAAAGCAACCTCAGCTGAAATATATTTTTCAAGATTTGAATATTAAAATTACTGAATATACACGAAGAAAGGTCGTTGGCAGTGTTCCCTCGGAGTTTAAGAGCGTGATGACAAACATTTTCGACCTTCTCTCGATCAACGGAGTTTCCGCCAGCAACAAGGAGTATGAAATGGAAGCGCTCTAAGTACTAAATCACTCAGGAGAGTATTGGATCATTTTGGCAATGGACTTTAAGAGTCTCGAAAAACTTCAATACAGGATCCTGCGTGAAGTACTGAAGTGCAAAGACATGGTTTCGCACAGTCATGGCTAAATCCATCCCCAAATACTCGTAACGTTCTAAATCTAAATCTGGTCGGTGAGCCTAATTTGGACTGGAATCCATTGTCCTATTGCAAAATGAAAGAAATTAAACTATTGTATCTGCCCGCCTTGGCTAAAAAGTCTTTGTTACTTTCATCTAGTACGGCCACCAGTGAGCGCGAATTCAAAGTAGCATCAAAAAAGGCTGCTGGAAATCATTCTCGTCAATCACACAAAAACGCGAAAAATTATTGTTCTTGAAATGTAATTTGTGGACGCTTGGATATAATAGCCTGCGATTGCCAATTGACGGGGATGGGTGAATCAGTGCTTGGTTCTGACAATAATGGGCCATAATCAGGTGAAGACGATGTCGTGATGCAAACCAGTTAGTAACTTGAGGACTGACCGACAACGATGTTTGCTTCTTCATTTTTTGATAGCTTATGTACAAATTATCATGTTTTACTTGATGCCAGTTTTTCCCATACGATTCAAGGATAACTCAAAAAAAACAATTTCAAAGGGTTGATCTTAAATGACGACTTCATAGGGGTGGTGTCCATGCAGGAACTTGTGCTTATAAATTGCTCACAACTACCCTCATCCCGACCCCGAACGAGTAAGTGATCAGCCTGACTCCAACGTGGCTCCCCGACCGAACGATAACTCCTAACATGCAAAACCAACCCAAGTATCATTAGTGATGCTATCATGGCATCCAAGTAGCGACGATCAGCCAGTTTAACCAATACTGACGAGACTCAAGCCAAGGTTGACCCTGCAATAATGCTACGTCTATGGACCGTTACCCTGCGACAAAGATCGTAAGTAAACCTCAGAACAAAATGTTTTTACCTTTGGTCTTGTCATTTTGGTCTGGTGTAGATGACCTTGTCTCGCCTCCAGAATCACTGAAATTCTCATAAATCTCTGAGGACTTAATTTGCTTCATCCTCTTGTCTTCCAACTTATCCTTGGCCACTGGATCCATTCGAGGTGATCCTTTCGATTCAGAACACTCTGATAGCTTCTTTCGCTTCCTTCCTTTTACTTCGTCATCCTCCTTTCGACTTGATCGATCACTGCCAGGTGTAAGTTCTCTCTTGCGTTGTCTAGCAGGAGACATTCCCTCTTTCAAAACATCAATTTTTTCTTCTTTTGCTTCAGCTGGGTTTTTTTCTTCTTTTCCTTTCTTAGTTGTCTTTTTACTACCCTCTGTTTCAGAACCCCCATCGTTGCTTGCTGACTGTTCATCTTTGTCTCCTTTGTCTTTTTTCCGCTGTTTTGCAGGCGATTTCTCCTTCTCTTTCTCCTTACTTTTTTCTTCTTTTTTAAGCTTCCTGTCAGTAGACAATCAAAGTATAGTTGATATATCGCAAAAAAATGTCTGTCTTACAAAGAAACATCAAATAAACACATAAGATTCTGTTAAGCATAGCCTGAAGGCATTAACAGTACAGTTACTCAGACTCCTCGACTAGATGCTTATGATCCCAATATACCTAGGACTGGAATTTCTCGCCGCAACCCTGAAAGTACTACCATAAGACCGTTCTCTTACAAGAGTTGCATTATTCCAGTTTCATGGTCATGGTCATGGTCTCGGTCATGCTTATGAAACCAAAAAATCTGTACGGATATAGGAATTTAAAGGATCAAATTTGCAAATCATATTTGCAGAGAAGAAAAAACTATCAGACTTGATTCCACTCTGAATACCCAAAAGTAGTCCTACCTCTTCTTGGCGCCTGGTTCATCTCCGCTCCCGCCGTCTTTGTCACTTTCACTTGGCCGTTTTTTCCTCTTCAATGGACTCCTCGACTTTGGAACTAGAACAAAGACGTAATAACAATATTCTCTTTATGCCTACACCTAAAAACGTTATCAGCAACATTTGTTAGAATGTCTGCATTTACCTTGAGGGACCAGCCTGGAGCTCGTGCCATCCCTAGGTAGTGCATCCCGGTTACCTGTATCGTTGTGGTAACAGGTCTTGATTCCTTATATCTGGAATTAGCGATAGCTGAAGACCCTCCTCACACTTCACAAGGAGGATGGAGGATTCCATTCAAGATCTCTACACCAACGTTTTTAAAACTAAGGTCATGAACTTTTATCACTTGGTCATCAATGTAACAACTACATTCTGTAGTAACCACAGCAAAGTTGGAACCCACTTCCCTTCTTACAGCTTACTTGTACATGAATCTACCACAAAAATGTAACTCAGACCCTCAATTGCAAGGCTGTCTTCAAAGCATTTCGTTCTTCTACAAGCAGTATCTCGGTGTCATTACCATCCACATCAAGACAGGGAGCTGACAAATATTAGTAAGCAACCTATCAAATTAAACACTTTCCTCAGTTATTTCTTATCATAATTTCTCAGAATTCTTCAACTGTATCCAATCCAAGGATAACTAGTTTGAAATCAGTTGTAGCACAAAAAACTAAAGTGAAAAAAAAACCGACGTGCATCCTACTATGACCACTAAAATAAGGATATACTATTATCTACACGCTTTCTTACGTTTCTCTTTTTCTTGAGACTTGCTTCGCCAACCCGGCTCAATAGGAATTTTCTCGTAAGTTCCATCTTCGTAATATTCAGTTCTGTATTCAATTTCCCTGGGAAGTTCTCGTTCATGTTGATATCTTCCTTTGTCTTGAAATCGCTTGTCCCCATAGTAACCCCTCTGCCGCCCTTCGCTGCCGAACTGTTCGTCAGGAGGGTGTATTTGTTCACTATTAGATCCAAATCCACGCCCTCCTTGAGACAGAAAGGGAACAAATGAGGACGATGGTGTGTGATGGTGAGTGAGTGAAAATTAAAACAGAAATTTCAGTCCTAAAACTGTTAGCAGACACGGATTCATCCTGCACCAGTTGACAAAATATACATACCACGCTCTTTTCGTGGACAACGTCCGAAATTTTCAGAAATACGCTAAAAGAATTTTTTGACTCCTGGCAATAATCAAAATATTAACCACCAGCATTGGAAAAACGTTTTGAGCATGGAAACTCAGGCATCACAAACATCTAAGAACAACCTGCGACTTTGGTTTTAAGGGGAACAAAATGTTACAATTCATTTTATGAAGATTTTGAATGTCCACGAAAAGCATATCCGTGTTTTAGTAATTTTCATAAGGGTAATAAGATGCATGTCTGCGACGTCCGCGTTTTGGATTTGGTCTTTCTAAATGATTAGTTCACTGTAAACAATTGCATACGTCAATTCAGATTCCTCCTGGCTGCTTATTTTGCTGAAGAGGCAAACTCACCTTTCTATCAGATAAGTCAAATCCTACCTCTGCTCATGCCAAACCTTGCATAGATAAGGTAAAAACCGATTGGGTTAGAAGATGATCTACTGAGATCAAGCAAACTGATTAGTTTTAGAGATGAATAAGCTATTGGCTTTAAAGAAAACAAGGACCAAACCTTTACGGACCAATGCTTTAGACCTGTCATTTGGCAAGGCTGAAAAATACAGGTTCTTGAAGTTGCTGATATCAATGGAGGTAGACATACAACAAAAGCATATGAAGGAAGTGGCTGACAAATTTGCCAAAAATATATCTTTGATCGATTTTCCAGGTGTAAAAGTTCTTTTGTTTTGAAAATCTGACCTATACTTGTGTCGAAATCCGCCCCTGAACAACAAAAAAAGTTACAACATACGACACTCAAATTCCTCGACAAGCCCGCTTTCTAAAAAAGTTTAAAAGAGAAATATCAGCTACAAAATGTGCCAATAAAAATGGGTCGGGCAACACAATGGTTGATTAACTTCTTAGTCAGGGGTTTGTGAGCTCAGCATTTATCACATTCATTTCCAATGCAACTATTATGGTACTACTTCAGTTATGAGAAGGACATGCCAAATCTTTGAGGGTTTAATGGCAATATATATATGACAGACATATATATCGCTAAGCTGCCTGTAGATTTGAAAGTTTACTCAAAAGTCAATTTCATGACCCACAACACCCAACTGAGACAGTTAATGTGACTTATACCACCAAAATGCTAGCATACAGGACCAATATCGAAATAATAATAAATCATATCTATTTCCCTTGGAAGTAATCCTCACGAGATAATAAGGGAAACAGTTGCATTAACACGTAGCCGATAGTCATAAACGGCGATGCTTTACTGGTTTTCATGCCTGAGAAACTTACCTCTTCCATGGTATGATCGCCCTCCGTCTAATGATCTATCCTGTCCAGGCTGGAACTGGCGTCCTTCGTAAAACCTATCATCTCGCCCCCTTCCTCTACCATCAGACCCCCCTCGGTAGCCACCACGCCCTCTACCTAGCCCTCCTCTTCCGAATTGTTGCATTTCTTGATAATGGCCGTAGTGTCTATCTTCATATCTTCTAGGATCTCGGTCCCAGTTTTCATACTGCATGTCCTCATCAGCCGTAGATCGCATAGGTACAGATCCTTGATGAGATGTAGGCCTGCCTTCTCTCCTACCATCTTTCTCATAAGAGCGATCCCTTCGCCTGTTATCACGGTCCTTGCTTTCCCTGTATGTATCAGAAGAAATGAAAGCTTACAAGTGTGCAGTCGGTTGAATAGGCGATAACAATTCTTGTGCTCTGACTAAAGAACTCAATTTTATACTTGAAAGGACATCGTGATGTCGACAAAGATTACATTAGTTACTTTCACCGTTTAAAATGTTTCAGAATGTACTACCCACCGCATTTTACATGTACCCTCTGTATATTTTGAAAAAGGATATCCATAACAGTCCAAAACAGACTAGAAGGAGGTAAAAGATGAAATCATACGAACCTTAAATCAATAATCTCCTGATCAAATGCAGTCACGAATGCACTAACCAAAGCCACAAACCAACAACAAGGACCATTTATCTGCACTCTACATAACCTACTGTTATTGAGTACACAGGTCAATATTGTATATATTAACTGCAATAAATTTAATTGGCATAAAACTGACACGGAAGTACATTGCTGTTGCTGGAACAGGATCTATACTTCTAGATTTTAAAACAAAACTTCAAAATTGCTTTTGCTGCCATCGCTGAAGATACCTATTGACAAACAGCCAATACTCTACCTTTTTGCATGGGTAACAAGCAGAGTAATAATTATCGATAATCTAAGCTTCCAGACATAATCTCCTGGTTACAGACCTGTCCCATTACCCCCTGCGCTAAATAGATCAATAAGTAGACATGACTAGATTCCACACCATTTCGGCCTGACCATCCACGCATCAATTTGTGTGGATGTCGATGGCCAAATATACTTGCAATGTATGTTTGTACATAAATTTTGTTTGCCTTTTTCACATATTCATAATAAATTCACTGTCAATTCACGCGGAGACAGCTTATTCTTTAGACGAGATTTTCAACGTTGTCACGGTAATCGTACCTTGACTGATCTCTTTCTTTTAGTCTACTTCTTCCATCCCTGTGGCTCCCGAAGTTAACATCGCGATGACTATAGTCGTCATATTTATCATCACGCCTATCTTTCTTTGATTTCCTTGTTTCTTTCTCCTCAAAGTGTTGATCTTTATATTTCTCTTTCTTTTTTACTTTCCTTGTATCTCGTTCAAAGTCAGAGCTGAAGTCAGAATCGAAGTCTGAATAGGTCAAATTACCCCTTTCAGGAGATAGAGACCAGCTTTGTGATTTTTTGCTTCTTTCCTTTCGCTTACTGGATTTTCCCTTTGAAATTGACGAGGAACGATCACTTTGTAGTTTCTTTTTACCTAATTTTTTGGAAAGAAAACGCGATAAATTCTCTGTTATCTATCGTTCAAACCCTCCAAAATATTGACAGCTTTGTCCAAACAAAAAGGTGCCAACACGGGTACAAAATAACTTGATACGTACAGACAAAAGTCAAATAAGCACATTCAGATTATAGGTTATGCTAACCTATGTTATATGCCCTTGCATATTTGTTCAATCTCGAATTAAAGTAGAAAGATTTGCTTTCTTATGGCTTGTATAAAAACAGAAGCTGTTCATAGATCAGATACACATTTGACTTTGAAAACAAAACTTTCAAAATTACTTTATAAAAATTCAGTCGCACACCGATCATTTGAAATATTACCTGTAAGTCGTAGACGGTCTAAATTAGTGCAGCACGACCCATTATTATTCAATTTTCAGCAGTTCTGGTCATTCGTCAACAATCTATTGTAGGCAGGCAAATGTTTTTATTTCCATTAATTAAATTTAAGTCGACATAAATTTTCGACCAGTAGTTCGACAGGTAGGTGTCAAATCCAAACTCAGCCTTAGGAGGTTACCTCCAAGTGCATAACTATTACACACATTAAAATTCAGAATTACTGTGTGTAATTATTGCTGTGCGTCAAGACAGGGATTGAAAGACTAATAGTCCTTCCTAATTCGTTTAGCTCAGTAGGAAAAGCGTCAGATTTGCAGTCGTGAGACGTGGTTCGACGCCCCAGTGGTCACCGTTAAAACACGGTAGGCTGCACCACAATGCAACACAGTTCTATGAAGCGCATTACTTACTGCCCTTTTGACTTATTTCATCCTCTTCAGGTGACGGTGTCCACGATGGCTGCCTGTGATGTTTAACCTTTTCACGCTGACGTCCTCTGTCGTTTCTTCCTGAGCTGCTCTCGTCAGTATCGTAATCATCCTCACTTTCACGCTTCGTCTTTTTTGCTTTCTTTTTTTTCTTTGGCGCTTCCTGTTGTTTGTCCTACGCAAAGACAATATAATGGAAAATGAATCTTACCACTCTTTCTCGTATTAGAAGTACACGTATTACATCGAACCATATCAAAGTGGCTGTCCCTTTTAACTAGGGCATAGAAATACAATTTATGTAGAAGAAACATACATATAAGAAACATATGAGGCTCAGTTACCATAAAGATTGAGCAACATCTAAGAAAGAAGCTGAGGTTCGGACAAAAGGCCAGGGGAGGAGAAACAAATTAAGTACCATCATCACCATCAACTAGAATAACAATTAAAATTAAAATCGAAGATTGTTGGAATTTAATATTTTAAAATGCGAAATGTGAACTACTTCACAAGAGCACGGTAGGCAGCCTGAATGTATCTTAAAATCCTAGTATTTGTCGACTTAGTGGATGTTTAGAGTCTATCTTGTCTTCAGCTGTAATTCATGGTCAGTCCGACGATGGGAGAAGAACCTCTAAAAACGTAGCTCATAAAAAGCTTACAACTCATGACATAATAAACTTCAAACATCCTGAAGGTATCTGTTGTTTTTTGATGGATTATTTGAAATTTCCTGTTGCATATCAAAATTTGCAACAATAAAGACAGTCGATCAAGTCTATGGGATTGTGATTGCAACATTATGTTTGATTCGATATATCCACTAGTTACTGTACAGATGACCACTATTTCCACTTGGTCAGACCGTCATAAAGGTTAGTAGGGCCATTGTGTGTTAAAAACATTGTAGATGCAAGAAATCAGGCATGCTTAAACTAAATTGGGCTCCAAAATTATACTCCTTGATTATGACTAATGCATAAATTATGCAGAAACAGAAAAAGCTTTTCCACAAATTATGCTTGCTAATATTCTGCTTTCATTTAAAAATTTAGAATTACTGACACAACTAAATTCACAAATAGTATAACCTTGCAATTATTACATGAGCTTTAATATAGTTGATGTGTGTCTACAAATCAACTGCAAGTCAAGTAAAATTTTAAAAGCAAAAAAGATGTTTATGAAGTTTCAGATTTAGATGAAACTCAGAGGGATATCATGGGTCCATTACAGAAACTTTCAATCGAATACTTACAGGACTTAAGTACAGTTAGCTACAACTAAAACAAAAATAGCGAAGTGATGTGGGCCATATCATGTTAAGACAATCACAACCTTCTATTCTTTCATATGCTTATAACAATAAGGACCTCTAAATGGGACCAAAAAGCTCAAAAAGGACTTAGACAAGAATACACTTGTCCAACTAAAGATTTCATTACAAGGACTTGCTAACAACATCCTTGGGTCATACAGGAGAAGTTCCTATGCCTGGTAAAATGATGTTATAATAGTGTAATGTATAATGCCTCAGGAAATGACCTACAAAGTCTAACAGCTTAAGAGTCACTAACTTTGATTTAAGAAGGATTGCGAGGAGCAAGGAAAATGTGAAC
Source organism: Chironex yamaguchii (assembly GCA_024741275.1). Taxonomy (NCBI): domain Eukaryota; kingdom Metazoa; phylum Cnidaria; class Cubozoa; order Chirodropida; family Chirodropidae; genus Chironex; species Chironex yamaguchii. The sequence goes on from JANTCA010018495.1 coordinate 20,872, forward strand.
AACAATTTCTGATGTAGTAGTGTGGTGACAGAGTTTTAGTGCAAAGTGAAAAATACTGTTATCCAGGATGGAAAAAAACATTTAATTTACAAAGCTTTGTGAAATTGAATAATTTAGGCATTACCAAAACTCAAGAAAATGTTCTAAGGATTCTTTTTTCAAAAATCACTAGTAACAGTTGGCCAAGAAGGGCATGAGTAATGACTTGGCCCATACTTTAAAATCCTTTTTACAATGAGTAAGCATTCACAAGGTAACTTTACAAAGTACTGCTTGCCAACAATACCATAATTACATTTGTATCTACTAGCAGCTGTCTTTGGTTCCTGATAAAATCCATCTCACTATACTGAATTAACAACATCATTGGCAGTGAAAATGCTAAAAGCAAAGTCCATTAAGACTTGTATTCAAGGCCTGATACTATCCATTGTCATGTCACTTTTAAAGTGTTGCATTTCTTATGGACAGAATTTATTTACAAAAAGTTACTTTATATATCTACAAATACCTTTTTGGTTTTCTTTTTTTTCTCCCTTTCCTGCTGACTTTCAGAATCAGAGCTATCATACTTCACTTTCTCCTTCTTTTTGGACTTTTTCTTAACAACAGTGGGTGGCTGCTCAACTTCTTCGTCACTTTCACTTTGTTTCTTCTTCTTGTGATGCTTCTTCACAACTTCCACTGGTTCTTTGGTCTTTTTCTTTACTTCTTTTTCTTGCTTGCTTTTCTTCTCTTTTTTACTTTCTGCTTTAACCTCCACTTTTCTCATATGTAACTCAGTATCCTTCTCCGAAGATGTGTTTTTTACTTTTGTGTGAACCACAAGAACCTCTCCTTTGTCTTTATCCTTATCCTTCTTCTTGCGGGAAACCTTCTCTATCTCATCAGACTGGTGGGTTTGTTTTTTCTTGTGCTGTTCATTTCCTTGCTCTTTCTGGCTTGATTTATCAGTTGTTTTACTTTTTGCTACAAAATTGGAACAAAATTTGGCAATTTACAAGTCATTTTTTCCATATGTATAGAACAAATACTGCAATCTTTGTAATAATTAGTCCGAATTTTTAAACTGTTATCTGAATGTAATTATAAATGAGCTTTGATGGGCAAAAAACCCCACCCTGCAAGAGACATTTTCAACAACAAACAATTAACCAGTTAAGAACAAAGGTATCTCAGCTTATTAACCAAATGAAAGTGTAGCTTAAAATGACATACACAAGGTATACAGTTGAACCTGTCACTTAGTGATTCCATGCGGATGCATATCAAAGGTTACTGTCAGCCTTTCTCCAAAGCCGCAGGATCTTTAAAGTGGGTAAAGCCTTATTGAGGTAACGTGATGTGACGTTGTAAATGTTTCTGGGTTGCAAATCAAGTGCATTGTGCCAAATTTGTAGGTGACATGGAAAGCATTCCCTGATTAAAGCTTTAACAATGAACCCTTGTGGAGTCAGCATGTTTGTTACACAATTCTCCTGTTGTTTCTGGATGTCTTTAATAACTGATTTGCTACTTTTATAAGATTTCTGTCTCGTATCATGAAATACAATGTCAAAATCAACAGTACCTTAACAGTACCTTGCAACTTTTACTCAATATAACTTGACATTGGGTAAATTTAGATGATACATCAATCGCATTCAATCAAAATTTCTTTTTACTAAGCATGATGATGGCAAGTTCCACCAGCAGGAATCTCAAGCAATCGTCCAAAAAAGTAATGACATTTAGAATCAAGTGCATTCTTAAACCAAGTAATATTGAGATCATGGCATGACATGTTAGCTTAGGAAACAAATATCTTTGATACAATAACAATTTGTTTTGGGGGTGAAGAGGAAGAGAATCAATTTTGTTTAAAAATTTATCACATGTCCATTTGGAAATTGAAGAAACGACCAAGATAATGAAAATTATCATTTAGTTGAACAGCTGGAACCATTTTTCCGCTAATGTAAAGCTTTGGCAAAACTGTTTAGATTGTGTATTTGCTTTAACCATTCCAAAAGACATACATTTGTCAACCTGTAAGGCCATTTGAATCCATGAGCACCAAGTAGTAAAAGCATTTAGTAGGATTTGATTTCCATATTCATGACCTGTTAAAACAGCAGCATCGTCAGCAAATTGATACCAATGTCGAGGTTGGAGTAATGGTGAAAAGGAATCCTAAAGGTGATACTAATTGTGAGAATTTATCTATTTTCATATACTGGATAAAGGTATTGATTAATAAATTGAACAAATTCTGTTTTAAAATTTTTGCAGGTCAAAGAGGTGTAAAATTGATCATAAATTCAGGGATATTGTGATATCTCAAAACAACAGGTATTAAAGTATGATCAACCTCACCAAAAGCGTTTTCTAGATCCAGGAGAATCACAAACACTGACCTTTGCTTGAGCTCGGCTGTTTGATGTAAGCTAAGTGACCAGTATGCTCCAATGTGCCTGATATTCCTTTCATAAATCCTTTTTGAATCAAAGTTGCAATAAAACTATTTTGGCTTAATATATGCAATTCCTTAAGACCCATTTTTAAAGGTACTGACTTAAGACTTATTGGGTGAAAGTTAGCAGGTATATCTGCTGGTCCCTTTGTCATAGGTGAATAATAATGTAAGTATTAAGTAATATGAAATGTATTAAGTCTTTATTCCAAAATGTTAAATTCCCTATGTGGCAGTAAGTGACGGCAAAGTCTACATCATCTACATGATGCAGGCGATCTCAGTCCCCATGAGTACAACGGATTCCTTAACGTCATAGTGCTAAGTGTGGTTTTGAATGATCTTACAATGGTTGAAGTCCAATCATCCGGCCTTCACGTACAACCAACGTCACGTCCATGAAGATATAAAATCCTCAAACTTCTTCTGAAGAGGAGAGCACAAAAAGAGTCAAGGAAAAGTTCGGAAGTGGACGTAGAGGTAAAACTCATTTCTACCCATCTTCGTTAACTGCCAAGGAGGCACTTTCATGAAGATAACTCAGCATCCTCCTAGTACGAAATGCCCTTGCAAACGTCGAGTCATGGTCTAACCTTGAAAAAGCCATCATACTTGGAACATTGTTACAAACTCTTTAGCCTAATGTGTATATATAATAAATAATGATTGTGATTCCCTTAATTTGTAATATCGAGATTTGTTGATTAACACTAGTTTAGTCTAGTTACTGTTCTGACCGCTCCTTGTGTATCAGGCTACTTAGACCTTTCGGCGGTAGTTCCATAACACTGTTTTAATCAAAACAATTACAGCACGTTTCCAAGACACAGGAATATTCTGTGTGGTCTATATTTGGCTAATTATGGCAGTGATATATGATCTTAAATAAGGAGACTTCTTAAATAAAATAATTGAGATTCGGTCTAAAGGACATGGGCTACCACTCGACTTCATAGACCTGATTGACTTAGTTACTTGTTGATATGATGGAGGATTAGTATTAAAAAAACCTGAGGTTCGTTAAATTTGGGGATCCAAGAGGGTAAGACATAATGTAATTTTGGAATGTGATGATTAAATACATTTTTAAAATGATCCAGGCATTGCCTAGCTGTATGCTGGTTGTAAAATAATAATGCTGGGACAGCAGGATTAACAATTAAAGTTTAAATATACAACATTACCTTCACTATAATAATAATAATTTTTTAAAACTTTCAATTTATTATCTTCTATTGTCTCAAATACAAACAAATACTCTCACAAGTGGCATATTTGAAGTATATAT
>JANTCA010018506.1:715-20846 GCA_024741275.1 Chironex yamaguchii
TTTATACAACATTACCAGTTTAAACTGAAAATGTATTAGATGATAACTATCATATAAAACTCTTAAGTAAAAACCGTGACTGTAGTTATGCTCTCGGTGACTACCTGTCGTTGTTATCAAATAGTACCAGGATGAAAGGTATCATCATTCGAGTTTATACAACATTACCAGTTTAAACTGAAAATGTATTAGATGATAACTATCATATAAAACTCTTAAGTAAAAACCGTAACTGTAGTTATGCTCTCGGTGACTACCTGTCGTTGTTATCAAATAGTACCAGGATGAAAGGTATCAACATTCGAGTTTATACAACATTACCAGTTTAAACTGAAAATGTATTTGATGATAACGATCATATAAAACTCTTAAGTAAAAACCGTGTCTGATAAAACGTACAGTATACTCCCGATAATTGAGACTCCCAGGGGGAACGCAAAAATATTCTCACTTAGTGGAAGTCCCAGTAAAGCGGATCTCCCGATAACTGGGACTCACAGACGGAATATGAAATGAGTCCCACTTAAGTGGAGAACGTATATAAGTTTGACCTACTCTGTGGTCAAGGTTGACTTATCGCAGACGTAACATGGCCTTTGACAAAAAGAAAAAGCTCTCTTTTTTAACTCAGAAATTTACTTAAAATAACTTGCTATGAGTGACTGAATACTGTGATTTCCTCCGTTCAGATTCTAACACCTCAGAACCTTTTGGCTGTTAGCCCTTTTAAGATCTCATTGTCAGTGAACAGAGAGTAATGATGCACAAAATCAATGGATTCACGGACATCACTTGGACTCGGCTTAGTTATAACTTCATCCATTATTGCTTCATCATCATCGTCAACATCCTCTTCTTCATCAAAATTATCCCCCAGTCCCATTCCTCGCAAAATTTTGGAATCATTCCTAAGTGGTTGGCTGGCAATGACTTCATCATCGGTCGAGACAATACCCTCGGCCATTAGGTCATCTGGAATTGATGGGAATCGCATTGACGGAGCTCTTCGATCGTTGCTCTCAAGTTGCTGAATGGATCACTACTCACATCGTCGTCAACAGTCGAAAAACCAGCCTTTGAAAAGCAGTTGGCAATGGCACGTGACGAAACCTCTTCCCATGAAAGATCAAGAAGTTTCATTGCTTCTAAGATTGATATGTTTGGAATCGGCTGGTTTTTGTCAATGTTAACAATCATCCTTCGCACTATTCTTCGGCAGTAGTTTGGCTTCAGCGAGCAAAGTACTCCTTGATCCATGGGCAGCAAATAAGATGTGTAGTTTGGAGGCAAAACAGTATAAATCAATTGCCTTCAAATTTTCAATTTCAGGATGAGCGGGGCAGTTGTAAACGATAAGTGCGACTTTGTGGTCTTGTTTTTTGAAATGCTCATCTTGCGTCTTTCACCCACTCTACGAATAGCTCCAAATCCATAAAACTTTATCAAGTTTACGTTTGCCACCAGCTAGATCAGCCATTGCTGCACAAAATAAAACTTGTCACTTTCAAAAAAAGAAGCTAAAACGTTTCAATTCCTGGTAGAATTCGAATTGCAACAAATAAACGTTCGATTTCGAAAAAATAACAAGTTAAATTTCAGCACAGTCCCGGTCAAACGGAGCGATTTTGCTGCGCGGTCCCTAAAACGTGGTCCCACTTGGCGGGAGTCCCACGTAATGGGGGTCCCACTTATGCAGAGAAAACTATACAAAGGAGTACGATAATTTTGAAGAGGAATGGAAAAGTGGTCCCACCTAATGTGGGTCGCAGTTATCCGGGGTCCAGTTATCGGGAGAATACTGTATTAGCTTTAGCCATGATCAAAAAATTTGTTCCCTTTACCAGATTCAGGACTGATTTTGGTAGTAGTATGTATCAAAATGCTACAAAAGAGCCAATATGATGCTGTCTACGTACTTGCCATAACCACCGTCGATGAACTCGATATAATCAGGTTGACTAGTTCTCTCAACAAATCGTATACATGTCTTTTCTGCCCATTCCTTCATAGCACTTTTGATTGCCAATACCGTCGGGCCATACGAACCAAGAAGTGGATTTCTGTAGTTGTAATGGAATGGAAAATATTAAATTATCCAATTGCAAGACATAAGTGAACATTTGCTACCGGGCTGTACCATTTTAAAATGTTTTTATAACATATTGTAGATAGCTAGAATTCCTTTTTAACAGAATTCGTACAAACAAGTGAGAATGTGACGTCATACTTTTCATAGTGTCGCTGTCATTGTCAAAAATTTTTCATTTCTAAAAAGGTCCAAGATCTCTTAGTCCGAAAGCATTTTCAGCTAAAAATATTTACAGTCTGAAGTGCATTCAGTCCAAAGGTGTTTTCAATCCAGAGTACGTACAGTCAGAAGTGCATTCAGTCCAAAGGTGTTTTCAATCCAGAGTACGTACAGTCAGAAGTGCATTCAGTCCAAATGTGTTTTCAATCCAGAGTACGTACAGTCAGAAGTGCATTCAGTCCAAAGGTGTTTTTAGTTCAAAGTGCTTTCATTTCTAATTGTTTTCAAAGTGTTACAGTTAGAAGTGTTTTCAGTTCATTGTGTTCTTAATCCGATACTGTTTTCAATCCAAAGGTGTACAACTGGCATTCTCTGCACACGACGAATGTAACTCAGAGTTATACTGTCAGACAATAATTGAACAACTTTTTTGTAGTACAAAACTTGAAAATCGCCTCGAAAATTTGCGACATTGCGCTAAAATCGTACTTAAAAGCAATTGTCAGACAATAGCGTTGAAAAGTTCAAACAATTCATTTATCATTTAAGCTTGATATAGATTAACCATAACTTGATTTATGTGCTTTATATCATCACATTATTTTCTTAAATCAGGGGTAAATTACAAGTTGTAGGTAACAAAACTTTGTAACAAAACCAGAGACAAATATAGACAAAAGGGTCTAAATATGTCAAACTGATCAGATATTTCAAGTACAAGTAGGTCTCCAAGCATAGTGAAGAACACACGGAAAGCCTGCAGATAGCTTTACGTAATATTCTGATTTTGAAGGCATTGTACACCATTTTGATAAATATTTCGGTATACTGCATTTGGCATTTTTTAAGACTGAGAGCATGACAAAAAGTGACATAAGCAAACTTACTAACACTGGAAGACAATACATATGGGACGACACTCTGAGGCCATTTATAAGACTCCAGTCTATTTACTCCAAAGAGTCTTTCCGTGGTAGTACCAACATCTTCCCCTTTGATAGCACTTTCAACTTCATACTTAGGCATCACCATGTCTCCTTCAAAAAGGTAACCTTTTTCAACCACTGTCAACAGAAAAATGTGTATGGTGTAGTCAAAAACAATAAAGGAAGGTATTATCATATATTGCTCTACAACGAAGATAAGATAACAACTTAGCTATCCTTACGTAAGTCAGATTTATGGGTTGAAACATTTACATACCTTATTTTGTATTTTTGGTAGCCTACAATAAAGGTCTCAAATTTGCCCCTCTGATCATAGTTAAATCAGAGACAATAAGTTACACACGTAAAATAGTCAGACCATTAAACAGATTGCAGTTCGCTTTAGGGTAATAGTGAGCAAAGTGGCATCATTTCTCTACATTATTTCAATTCCTCAATGAGACTACACCGATGTGCATAAAATGAGACCAAATAGCTGCACAATACACAAACGGCAACATAGTGATACGTAAAGAAAGCCAATTTGAGGTCAATGTGCATACAATGCACTCTACTGATCAGACAACAAAGATATGCTCGAAGAAAATTTGCATTGGAAACCATACCTTCAAATTTGAATTCCCCATCTTTGACGGGTGCCAAAGTAGCTGAGCCAATAAACAGAAGTAATCCCCAAATTTGCTTCATTCTGACCTTGATGATTTCAAGTTTCTTAATAAAAAACAATGCATCGTATCCATTTCTTAAAAAGCCAAGACTTTCATGAGAAAGAAAATATTTTATTACCATCAGCAAACGATTCGTATTTAGACTTTCAAGCAGACAGGGGCGTTTGTATTCTCCCAATATAGTGTATTAAGTAACTTAATGATCTCAGTCAATTCACAGCATGGTATATTATTGCAACTTTTGGAAAATTAAGTCGATGTATCTGTAAAGGTATCACCCTTATGCATTTGGCGGCGTGGAATAAGAATAACTGTAAATATTATGCACATCCTTTTTAAGTAAAACTAAACTATCTTAGCAAGGTAGCTTGCCACACTTTAAAATCGCATTGAGTCTATACTGACAGGAACGTTCACATTCTAAATAACGTATCACCATAGACAGTGCTCACCCCTTCTCCGCTAACATGCTGCCCTCCTTGTGTGACGTCATACCTTATTAAAGTTTGATTCATCTGAAGGTATCGTTGCTATTGCTAAGCTATCGTAACGAATAGAAAACACAGACTGGTCATTTTGATGAGCAGTGAGACCTAATTGTTAATTTTAAAGCATTTTGACTTGATGGGCATACAATTTAGCGACATCATGTTAAATCAGTGTTTGATAACAGACCGTAACACAAGTACTGCTCACAACTCGTTTGCACAAAAATCTCATCGTCCGAACATATCAAATTGGAGTTTCAAATTTGGAAACTGTAGGCAAAAACCACAAGGAAAAAAACCAATTTAACAATTATAAAAATAGGATATCAAACCATGAACGTAGTAATCGACATTTAGACAACACTAGAAAAGTGATTTCTTCCTACAACACTTGAAACTGCATAACATTATTTTAAAATAAAGCCATTTATGGTTTATAGACGACTTATCGTTCTACATGTTAAGATAAAGCAAGTTGTTGTCAAGTTAGTTGCAGCTACTCGATGTTTTTTAGTCTTTGATCAGAATTTCATGAATAAGCAGCACTTGTAAATGGCGTATCAAGATAACACGGGCACGAGGAATATCCCTTAGAATATCAATGTGCTGATTTATTACTGATACCAGATTTTTAATAATCTACTCGTACCATTCATACAAGTTTCCCCGGCAAGCAGGCCTCTACTTTGTGCCTAACAGTAGAAGGGGTAGAGGGATACCGGGGTAGAGGGATACCGGGGTAGAGGGATACCGGGGTAGAGGGATACCGGGGTAGAGGGATACCGGGGCTTAGTTCAACGGAATTTCTGTAGCACTATATCTTTAAACTTTAACAGTTTTATTGTCTTTACGTGTGAAACTCATATAGAACATTTTCCGGTGTTTTGGGCTCTTAGATCAGGCGTTTATTCGAAACCCGGCGTCTAATCGATCATTTACGGTAATCGAATTAAACATACTACCAAAAGATAAAAATAGCTCATGGCTAGTCTTACAAGGTAACATAGTCATTTCCAATATCGACAAAAATGTCACTTGGAAACTTTCTGAGATATAAAAACAATAAAAGCAGATAATACGTCATGTATACCAAATTGTAAAGTAGACAGGATAATCCTTAAATTGAAAGTGACACTCATATAACATATACGTTAAAAAACATACTTGTCGTCCTTCGCTGTTTAAATTCAAAAAATGAAAGCACAAAGACACTAAATTCTAACTCTTTCATTCAATATTCAATTCTCGGGAAATAAAAAAATAGTGCACATCATCCAAAATATAGAATGAAAATTTCTCGAGATACCTATCACACCACTACACACGACGTGTTTAAGTTTAAACAGGGTTGGTGTAATCTTCCACTTTGAGAGGGAATTAGAAAAGCGTGCTTAGCAAGCAATATTTTAAAGCAACTGCAAAAATCTATATTCAAGAGATCATCAAGGGAATATTAACTTACCCTCATTAAAAAGTGTTCTTCGAGACAACACCCCTTCATGAGTCTGCACCATTCTCCAGAAGTGTCCAGGTGATTTAGAATTTTTTATGTTATCTGCGATTATCAAGTTGCTGACAAGAATATTGGTTATCAAGAAATTCTCCACCCACCTGCATCCTGGATCCGCCAGTTGTTGCCTGCTAATGTAAACATTGTTATAATGGCAAAACAAGGGGCAAAGGTCTTCCAATTGTAAGACAATTTTATAATAGACATCAATAAATATTGCGATGAGTGGTAAACTATATGCATATTCATTAATTTTTCGACAATTCTTGGTTTTGCGAGGTACGAGATTTTCGCAAGGAAGGCCATAAATATCTCATGTTAAATCTACACAGTGTGAACCTATTGGTTAATTTCCATGTGACTAATCTCAAAGTCAGTTTCTCTAATCATTCCTTTGCTCTAAACAATGTGACCAACCTCATTTTCACTTCTGCCTGTCTATTTGCTGTAGGATACCCATTCTCTTTAGAAGTTAATTTATCTTTTCGAAGATAATTGTCTCCCTCTGATGCGTACCAAAGAACCGCGGCTTTTGTTGGTAGTTCTTGCGACATTTGCTTAGATTCCGGACTCTATCTCCCTGCTAGAAGAACAACATCCTTGTGCTATCCACACAGGCATAATGAGGTACATAATGGGATGCATAGAGGTGGCAATTCTTGGGAATATAATTCTTCTCTTCAGCTCCTACCTTTTTACTTCTGTCACTCATTACACCAAAAACACCACATTCGTCAATTCTTAATCTTCCCTTCTAGTCGGCATGTATTGTATTTACTTCTGTAAATCATCCAATCTGCTGCCAAAACGTAGCCGTCGACACACCAAACTCTCGATTCGTGTTTTCAAGAGGACATTGTCGCCAACGAAATTAACAACTTATCGTTCTCTTTGAACACGGTCAATCAACTTTGCTATTAATGAGAAATTCATGGTGACAATACACTTGCCTTTCAAATATAAATCTTTGCTATGTCATTTCACTTTCCCTCTATTCTTCATTTTGTTATCATTTTTAGGCGATGCATGGGCGATATCTAATCAATCTGCAAGAAAAGAACCTAATATAAGGATAATTAGTAAGAAAACTCGATCTACATCTTACCACGAACATTGAATGGTAATTCCAGAAATATATCTGGTAATCACATGTTTTCGTACTACCTTGGTCCCAGGCTCCGTATTCTATTCATCATTGTATCTGATACAATTTTCAACCTGTTCATGGTCGGGGCCATCACGTGATCACTGCTGGTTCGTTTCCTGTGTTGGTTGTATCAGATTCACGACGCAGTGTAAGGTGTTTAGTTTACTATAACTTACACATGAAATTTTTTGGAGAACAAAACGATCCATCCGCGAATTCTCGACTTACATAAGCGACTGAGTAAGGGGAAGCAGTACATTTATTTTACGCAGATGAAAGAAGGACCTAACAGATAAAGAAAGAACTTCGTTTAAAAAGAAGAACAATCTTTTTGTGATACAAAACTTGAAAATCGCCTTGAAAATTTGCGACATTGCGCTGAAAAAATACTTTTTTGGTCTGACACTCTTCATTCTTCTCTTGTTTTATATAAAAAGGTTGCCTTATATCTATACCTTGCTTTCTCACGATTCATACTCTGAAAATTTATCCTACAGAAGATTTTTGACTTCAGAGACTTCTATTTTATCATTAAACGTAAATAATCGATAAACACAAAACGAGAATGACTTCAACCCCAAAATGGGCTTCTATCCATACAATTGTCATTATGAGATTGGAGGTTTAGTAGCCAATCTCCTCTTCCTTGCACGTTGCGTTGAAATTCAGAACAAACAACAGTTTATGACCACATACATTACCTTTAAACCAACACCCACATGGTCAGAAATGCTTTCTAAACTAGCCTTTTTTACAGAACTTAAAAACCAATTTGGATAGATGGCATAAAAAACAGCCTTTTGGAACAAAATGCATCACAAAATGCTTTGAAACGCAAACATTCTGTATAATACAAGTCAGTGATTGCAGACCACAAACAAAGAATTCTGTGTTTTATTCTTCCATTTAAAGAGTAGCAGATGGTTTATTTCAGAACCATCTCTGCTATGCTTTTTGTGCTTATTGATTATTCCTTTGTTGGGTACTGAATAATTCATGGAAAGCAAGACCTTGGTAGTGAGGCGTCTTCGTTCTTCCCAACCAGTTTTGTCGTCGACAAATGTTAAATTGAGATCTTCAGCCGATAGCTGTAACCAACAACAAAATATACGAAGTTCACCAGCAGTGACCCAAATTTCATGCGTTAAAGGAAGAGATATTAAACAATAATTTCGAGGTTTTCAGATCATGTCACCTGGCATATTTTCATGAGGTTACAACCAAGTCTGTCGGGCTATAACACTTAAAACAAAAATAAATATCATGGATATGTTACAGGGTACAGTTTGCTAAATACATAGTGTGTTGCTATCAGCTACAATTTGCGGACTCAATAGCTTGGATCGATTGACTTTCGTTCTTCATCCGCACCTTTTCTAGGGCAGGATCCAAACTTGTGACGTTTAAAGTTATGTTCAATACGATTACCAATATTCTGTAGTTTCAGACAAACCCAGTCAGCTGATTTTCAATGGCTACACAAAATAAAGGGAATGCTTCAACAAGGGCGCCTGATAAACAGGCAGGAAAATATGAAGTTGCCAAAGAATCATCACCGTTTATGGATATTGATTCTACCAGTGAAAAATGTCCATTAATTTCTCAAACTGACGGAGAAGAATGTAGCAGTGAAGACGATAGCAGTGAGGCAGGTGAAGACATTAAGCAAGACACACTTTTAGAGTAAGTATATGTTACCCTAAAGAGTAAAGGTTGAATATATTTGTTCCTGATTTCTATAATAATCATCTAGACTGTATTAGCTACTTTTTCACGTATTACTTGATGTACTATATATCTTCTCTGCAATATTTGATAAACGTAATTATACTCTTTTGAGTAGCTTTACTAAGGCTTTAATTGATAAATATTTCTCAAGGAGCAAAAGATATTTCTATTAAAGAGATAACACTTGGAACAAAATCTAAGCTGAATGAAACTTTCGACACAACACTTTAAAGGAGAGGGGCGTGTTCTTCTGTCAAGGGAAATCCTACACAACGCGTATATTAGAACGTGAAAATTGATTTGTAACATAAGTGTTCAATTACCGTCTCTGGAATATAAAATTCTTAAAAGAATTAAGATAACGAATACTTCACTAAATATTTCACAATCTGCAGCCGTTCGTGTTTGTAATTTGCCAAGAAGTGAGTTTTTAACAAAAAATGCCACCTGCTCTTGATTAGTCAATAAAAATAGCACTTTGTAGAATATCAGTTTTGAAATTTCAAACAGCATGGAAACGTGAAGTTACAATTGAATTTAGAAATGTGTGACATTTTCTTTGACTTGAAACAGATGTCTTATGGACATGCTTCAGTCTATACTTTCAAGCATTGCTGAATTCATTTTTACACAATTAAAAGAACGGCACAATGAAACAGCATTTTAAGGGTTTTCTTAACATTGCATCCAAGATAGGCAGGGTGGCAAAAGTAACTCAAAAACTATACACAGATGTTTAAGAAGCTTTAAGGGGGCTAACGAGTTGGATAGGAATATCTTGTCTTTTTTTATAATTGCCATTTCAATCTCCAGAATACCATAACAAGGTACCACATTCTTCTCACACAATGTGTTGGAATGGAAATTCTATGAAACGAAGGATGAAATGTGCTATCCTGTTATCAATAATAATATATCTGTTCTTTGTTCATCCAATTAAAAATCTAGTAAGATATTACGAATACGTGATTCCAAAAGTTAAAAAGTGAAAAGTACTTTGCACATGGAATAAGAACGATGTCTACAATCTAAAGAGGGATTGTAACATAGCGTTGTTTACAAGAAAAAAGATGCATAATACGTAGTACAATGTCTAAGAGATGTAATTTTACTAATAAGTGGTTTATACTGTGAAGGGCAAAATATCATCAAATAAATTTGCCATGTCCCCTCACATCAGGGAGCTAGGTTGGCTTTTTTCGGGAAACCTACGTGCTTGTTATGCCAATCAACCAACATGAAATAAAAAGATAGCTTGTTATATTTGATCTGACGATTTAAAGTATCACAATAGTACACGTTCTCTTGTTATCAAGCAACTCTTTCAATTTTGACTATGGAGAAGACACTACCGTCCCTTTTGTGTGTACTTGATCTGTATTTAACACTCCAGTCCCAAGATACCATTTGGGTTACATTCATCCTGTTTAGACTACATGATCATGTTTGAATTGGAACACTTCTTGTTGTACATCATCTGTTACAGTCTTTTTATCATGTATTTATCACTGTTGATTCTTGATACTTTTATTTATGACCTAAGACCGAAAAAGTGAACATGACCCCTGCCCTTTGATACAACGACCCATTATTACTACATCACTGCGTACCGCAGCAGAGCAAATCATACAGATATGTCTGTTTGATTGTTACGTTTATGATATGAAATTGAACGTCTGCTGTCTATCCAGGTCATTCTATTTGTACCTTCTTGTTTTACAAGGGGTATCAAGACTGTACAATTAGGTGTGAATCAGATCTTTCTACTAGCTCTCGTATTCGTGCATCTGCAATAGGTCACTGTCACTCATAGACTATGATTCATACATGACTTTCTTGCCTTACATTTCACTATGTATTAAAAAACCGGTTTCTGAGATTTTTTCTCTTCTAAGGCTACAAACTTTATACATAATCATTATTCACCAAGGCAGCAAAATAGGACTTAGCACACGGTGCTCAACAGTGATAATTTGTAGTATTTTTGTTTTTACTTGTCATTAAGTACGTAAGTTACGCAAATAACAAGAGGTTTGTTCCTCGACTGTCATTCCAAATTCGACTCTACTTGTCAGTTGTTGCTCGTACCTGTAATATTAAAATCACCTTCTGTACCAGTTGAATATTTTTCCTTATAGTTTTCCTTAGTAAGCTAAAAAGTCTTTTTGACCTGAGATGCATAACATCAAATCATTGATAAAGGGAACTCGAATAGAGCATTTCGCATTTAAATTTAACAGGTCAACGCACAAGCCTGTCAACTACAACACGTAGAGTAAAAAGGCAACCTATTAAGTAATTACACTATTTCAAATTAATTCTTCCCATTATAAACAAAGAATTAATATAGAATAAACAATCAACAGAGAATATATCTTCATTTTAGCAAAAAACGTCAATGTTAATTGTTAACTCTGTGTACAATGTAGCCTCATTATAGAATATAGCCTCATTGTAAAATATTGTATCATTGGAAAAGATAAAGTTAACAAAGAAACAAAGAGTCAATATAGAATAAGCAATCAACACAGAATATATCTTCATTTTAGAAAAAAACGTCAATGTTAATTGTTAACTCTGTATACAATGTAGTCTCATTATAGAATATAGCCTCATTGTCAAATACTGCATCATTGAAAAATGTAAAGTTAACAAAGAATGCCAAGTCGCTTATGTTTTCAACTTCTCACAGGAAATATTCTTAATGCAGAATAAACGTTCATGATGAGGTGCAGACATCCCCTTATTGTCATAAACCTTCTTGTGACTTACAAATGCAGACTAAAATCAAGTTACAGCTCCTGAGATGTCTAGCAATGTTGATGTCATTCTCATATAACTTTTACTGTAAATGGGTCATAGTGTTGCTTTTGATCAACAGTTCTACCTGCTTTGTTTGTTTACATATGGTCATTCTTAGTATTTTAGTGCGCTTAATTAATCAAGGATTATCTGCTCTTAAAATCACTAGCCATGCAGCTGGCATTTTTAGCACGAATGAGTCTTATACGTTTGGTTGGAGAACCGTCTAACAAGTGGCTACAAGACCCTATAACTTCATCGGAAGTCTTTTCGTCAGTTCAGTTTCAGAATAGGTTTACTACATCTGAGCCTAGCAAAGCTTGTAGAAACAACTTATCACTTTTAAGATATCATAAGGAAATTGCTCAATATTATGAGAAAGTGCTGATATAAAAAATTGGCGCAAATTAACAGCAGTGCAAGGACACATGCCGCGCTTGAGCGCTCTGGCTTCCAGGTTGACCTTAGGTTGATCCTTGGGACGAGAGTTATGTCCGTTGTCGCACGGCCACGCCACGAAAGTGGGTGCTCCCAGGCGGGAACATGGGGTAGGGTGGGCATTATTCTATCATGGCGAACGTGGCACAGGACCGGATGATTGGTGGTATATAAGACATGTCTCAGCCCCCACCCCAGGGGAGGACGCAGTCTAGAGCTGTCGGGCTGGTTTAGCCACAAAACCTACCTTAGGGGAAGGCCAACCCTGACAGAAAACCAACCAACCTTTCCTCAGTGGAACAGATGTTAGGCATGGGGCCAATCCTCTCATATTCTAAAACCAGTTAATTACGGAAACCAATCAAAAAAACTTGAAAACTAAACTAAAAACATACTTAAAAGCTTTTTTAATCTGACGCTCTTCAGAGTATGAAACGTCAAAAAGGATAGTATATGTGAACAATCCTTTTGTGGTACAAAACTTGAAAATCGCCTTGAAAATTTGCGACATTGCGCTAAAATCACACTTTTTTCGTCTGACACTCCTCAGAGTATGAAATGTCAGAAAGGAAAGTATATGTATATGGCAACCTATTTATACAAAACATGTATCAAAACTAGCCCATCATAAACAAGAAAGGAAACAAAGAAAGAGAAAATGAAGAAAAAAAACATTATTGGAAGAGTCCAAGTGGTTACAGAGCACTTCTTTTAATGTCAACAGCTCCAATACACTTGGATGAATTTTGACTCTATCTATGTTGCCATATACATATATTTTCCTTTCTGTCGATTCATACTCTGTGGAGTGTCAGACGAAAAAAACTTTTAAGTATGTTTTAAGTGCAATGCCGCAAATTTTCAAGGCGATATGTTAAGCTGTCACTCAAGTGCCCACTCTGATTCCAAAACCGTTAAACTAAGCCCAACTACAACGTCTAAGCCATGAAACAGATTCTGAGACATGGAGACCCTTATAGCATTAACGTCAATATTGAAGGCCCTAATCGTGTATTGCTCTCAGTCTGATATACTGAGTTGTGTAAACTCTAACATTTTGATGGGGCTATTCAACACTAGCATCTAAATTGTGGAAAAGTCCACTAAAACGAGAAACAATCGGGAATATATGTTGTAAGTTGTTTTAAAAATTAGGGTAATTTTTAATTTATTTCCGGCAACATCTAATAAATAAAATACTTGATTTACAGCCTCAGCGTGCAGATCTGAGCGTTATCGGATGTAGATCCTTCGGCAAATTACAAATTGGAAGTTTGGAAATTTCATTGGGATTTGATTCAAAAATTCTTTCCCTGTTATGCAGATGTTTTACTAAGAGACATCGGCTTTCGAGATATCCACGGATGAAACGTTTCACTTGGCCAATCGCTAACCAACAAATACGAGGCTGGTCCCTGATGACAATTTGTGAAAGATATTGCGTCGGAATCTCTAGGTTTAAACTGCTATTCAAATTGAAAAAGCAACCCATTACTTGCTTCACAGATTAAAATTGAATATTGCACAAAACCAGCACAAGATTGAATGAAGTTAAACCTGAAAATTGACGTGTACTAGCAATCCAAATATTGCTGTTTTTGTTACTACTTCTACCAGAATTTCTCATCTTTAATGAGCATCTTTGATCAGAGTGACAAAGCCTTCTTTCGTCACTTTGCTACCTTAGTCACAGCTCTGTCATGAAACGTTTACTTTCTTACCTTTTTAGAGACTGGCAAGCATTAATGCATATTTTCAAGGCATTTGTTGGGACAGGGGTGCTGGGGTTGCCGTCAGCAGTTATGCATGGTGGTATAGTGGTAAGTAGTCCTCATAACCAGCAACCTCTCACATTTTCGAGAAATACGTTTGGTCCGTCGGCATGTCATAATTGTCAACAAGAGAAAAACTTGGACCACTCCAAGGTTAGACTACACATTGGCTTACTGTAGCGAAAAAGTTCCCTTGACTTAATTATGGGTATTGCAGGAAACTGATGAGGTCCTATTCATGGGTATTGATTCTCGCGTTTTAAGTTGCAGACGACGGCTCGCTTAAACTATACATTATGATTTAACATATTCATCTTTAGAATATATAAAACCGCCATTATAAGATAGCATAACGTATGGATTTCCTTTAATGATGAACAAGGCAATGGCATACATAATTGACTTCAGTTAGCTTAACATTGTGAGACTTTAGGCTAGAATCCATCTTCATACCCCCAGTCGCTCATTATCCAAAAACAATCTGTCAAGCTGTTGCTAATTGTGCCTCAATTGCCAAGGGACCTGGATGTGCACATCACTGTGCACTATATATTATTACTGGTACAAATCTAACGTTTTTATTATCGCCTCTGCAGATATTTACACTAGCAGGTTTTCTTAACTAC
The DNA here is from genome assembly GCA_024741275.1 of Chironex yamaguchii. Taxonomy (NCBI): domain Eukaryota; kingdom Metazoa; phylum Cnidaria; class Cubozoa; order Chirodropida; family Chirodropidae; genus Chironex; species Chironex yamaguchii. The sequence goes on from JANTCA010018506.1 coordinate 15,090, forward strand.
GACAGAAATATTTCTGTTAAAAGAACTTAAAAGCTGCATCCAAACTTGTTGCAATTACTGGCGTCATTTTCATATCTTTCCCTCACAAGGGAGGTATAATTAAAGCTCTTTCTTTCAGACTAAGAAAAAGGGTGCAATAACGGAAATAACTTTGTCAATTCAAACAATTAACAATCGTCTAATTCTAGAAGTTTTCATTTTCCTACGACTGTCGCTTCTTTTATACAGCAAGTGAAGTTGTCTAGCTCTGCGGAGTTAGATAAACATCTGTCTGTTTGAAAAAACCACCCACGAATTTTATCAAAGGTGAAGCAATCTTGAGGTGAAAAAAGTAAATTGATTTGTTTCAAGAGCAAATGTCTCTATCCATACGTTGATGGAATTGATTTCTGAATGGTCTACAAATATCTTTCAAGTGATAAATCTATGTTTTGCACCAAAGTTTACATATATTGTTCATGTTTTACCCTCTAGAGAAAAAGATCTGTTCAAAAACGTTATCTAGCCTCCAATTAGATGTAGCTGTTGAACCTCACAGCCCAGAAACTACAAAACATAATATGGACTTTACACAAACAATGCTAATGTCATAATAGGCGCAAGCTTTATTCACACTTAAAATGGTCCAGTAATTAGAATTAGAATAAAGTAAAGCACAAACATTGCTAGTTTCCAAGTTTCCACTTCTTAATACAATTTTATAAATAGATACCGGGAAAGCAGGTTCTAAAGTTTGAAATTGGTAAGAACCTGAAGGCCATGTCCATCTCTACTCTGTTTTCGATATTGTTTGCATACATTATGTCCAGTAAGTTGAAGATGCACTGATGGGCTTTCCACTGCCAGCTTTCCTCAAAACTGCCGATGGCTTATACAGGACAGTTTGGTGACTCTGTTCTACAAAACGTACTGTCTTCCCAACTCTCCCACTTTCAAGAACACGCTCTCACGCAGGCTGATTATAAAATAAACCGGGCCAATTTAATATTCCCCGCCCAAGACTACCCCATCGAATTGTGAATATTTGAACAATCTTTTTGTGGTACAAAACTGTGAATTGTGAATATCTGTGGGTATCATGTAGGGTCCATAAATGAAGAAAGCGATCCATCAAAGATTTTGCAACATGGAAGGACTTTGTCGAGTTGTAGATTCCTAATTCGATCGAGATAACGATAAATTCTCGCTATTCAAAAACAAAACCATGGATTGTTTTCATCTTCATAAGGGCAATAAACTTACGTGTATTATATCTGCTATGCACTTGGAATTAAATTGTTCTGAATTGATTCTACACAGGCAGGGTCTGGTTTGCTTCTGGTTATGGGAATCATTTGCATGCACAATATCAAATTACTGGTGTGCTGTGGAAGCACAGTCAGTTCGCGGTAAGTTTTTACCCTAACTTAAGATAAATACCATACGCTTGCTCACCTAAAGCAGCACTACCAACACTGACAAAAAACAAAGTATATAAACACATGGTAGAGCATCCTCCAATTTAAAGACTATTATTACATCTTCCAAATCAAGGACTAGTTTTTATCTCTTATAAAGCCAGATGCTATCTTCTGATTTAACCACTAGTATTACAACTCTCACGGCGCAATATAATATCGTTTAAATTAACGACTAATATTATGTTTCATGGCGCAAGTTGCCTCTTCTAAATTAAATAGTACAATATCTTCCATGACGCAAGATGCATCTTCTAAATTAACTAGTACAATATCTTCCATGGCGCAAGATGCCTCTTCTAAATTAACTAGTACGATATCTTCCAAGGCGCAAGATTTTCTCTTCTAAATTGCCCACTACTACGATATCTTTCAAGGCGCAACATGCTCTTCTTCTAAATTAAGGACTAGCTTTTATCTTTTATGGTCTCAGATACTGTCTTCAAATCTAACCACTCGTATTACAACTTTCAAGGCGCAAGACACTATCTTCAAAATTAACGACTAGTATTTCATGTTTCGTAACGCAATACATATTAGAAAGAGAATGTTCCGGTGGCTATCGACACATTTGGAACACAGAAAAGTATTTCAGCCATTTGTTGGAGCTACTTACCTTTGCAATGGGGCAGCAAATTTACAGTCATGAGACCCTGGATCGAAGCTCAGGTAGACAATGCCTAAATCTTAGCTCTGTTCTTTGCTTAGAACCATCATGTCTACATCCATCTACAACAAAGGGTCTACGTCCAAAAAACTACTACAAATTCCTGTAAGCGAACAGGATTCACTTGGGACCTGTTTTTGGTTTAATAGATTTTCAAACGTTTTTAGACGTTTTTATCAAAATGCACCTGAACTGTCGTTGTAGCATTTGTCAAATTTAAAACTTTATTTTCTAGCTTAAACCTGAAGCACGTTAAATATGGTGAGATAACCGAGGAGCTATTTTCCATGTACGGAGAACATTGGGGTAAGCTTGCCAGGTGAGTATGTTTTGAGACTGTAATTTATTACAATCTGCTTGACACCTGTAGAGTGAGTGCAGCATATTTGGATAGCACGCATTTCGACGCAGAGCCCACAGCCGCAGCCATGCGCTAAAGCGAAATTCGTATGCTTCACCAATTGTAACCGAAATCACTTGCCACAGATTCGGGTGATGAGCAGCACGACGTAAATACAATCCCTGTATTTGTTGAGGCAAAGACGAAGCCGACTGACTGACTGAATTCAATAAACTTAACATAAATTAACATTGACAAAGTGTCCAGTTGATAAATATTGGGTAATACAAAATTTGGGGACTACTGCGCTTGAGCGGAAAGTAAATTAGTGTAGATTTAATTTTTTTATTACAATGAATCATGACACTGATGGAAAGGAGGATCTGGGTCTTCCATGCCCGCAAATACCAAGTAAAAAAGTAAGAACTATGGCACATATCAAAATCATAGGATTGGAACAAGGAGCCAACATGAGTTAGTTTAGCTATAATAGGGCAGCTGTGAAAAAACTTTCGTTCCCATGGTAATAAAATGGGAACTCCCTAGTCTACACAAAGCTCCATAATCCTGATCGTCTTAGATTATATCGACTTCTCGTGTACTTGAAACAGAAAGATTTAAAACGTCTAAGCTTAATGAAATTCACAGGATGCCATGTTTCTTATTGACTACCAACAAAGTGTCATCTGCATTTTATTTTAAATGTGCTAAAGCACTAATCCAGGCACGATTAAAACAAATCATTACAAGAATCAAATCACACTGAAAATGGCTCATGTTAATTTCTAACTTGAAGAGATCACCAGCGTAATACAAACAAACTAACAAACAAACCAGAATAAATAGAGATACAAATATACGTACGAACAAGTATGGCGTGCGCACACATACTACAGACGGACAGAGACAAAACTAAACATTACAACCAATGGTACTGCAAATGACTTCATGTGCTCTCCTTATGACTACCGTGTTCATATGTAGTAATTGCGGTATAAGACTACAAACCACAATATCATGGGTTCGAATCCCTTGTTAGCTCCCTTGATGCCACTGTCATGGCAATGCCTATTTTAAAGGATAGTGCAGTTGCCATTGTGTCTTCTGAGATGACATAATACATGAATATCTCTCATGAGTGGGGGATCATCACAACAGCGGCGATCAGCGAGGATCAAATTTGTAACAACTGACACAAAAAATGATGTTCGATGTCAGCATAAAGGTTTGGTAGAGAATTTCGAGTACTTGAAAACTCAACCATAAGAAAAGGAGATATTGATGCCTCATATTTATGTGTTTTCCGCAACGCATTCACAAGTGCTGGATATTTGTATCACTCTGGCTAAGATGTATCGATATTCAGCACTTGCGACAATTCACTGATGGTACAAGTTGAATATTTGTGTGATAATATAAGTACAATACCACTCTTCTTACTTATGAGAGGTCTTTCCCTACCAAACCTCATCTTTGCTAACAGAGCGCGCGTGGTTGCGACAATCATTCCTAACGCAATAAATCCGTCGGATTAAGTTTCAAAACATTTTCGTAAAATGTCACTTCCGTACTCTCCTTAAAGATTCTATTTTCTTTATCCTTTAAAGATTCCTATGTCTTTGAAAGAAATTGTAGTTAGCAAATAAAGCTACTTTACAATGCAAGTTATTGTCGTGCTAAACAAGACCTTTGCAATTAATGATTTTCAGTAAGCTTTGGGTTAAAAGTGACAGAACTAGAAGACTGTTTGTACAAAACTCGACCATCATGTTTTCAAAAGCTGTGCGAAAATGACAGGTGATATGAACTATTTTCTCGCCATCTGGACCTGACGAAGCTCCTTAAACCGAAATGTATAACTGATCAAACTTACGAAACAGAACGCACATCAATTTGACTTCAACACTATGATAACTATGGAATAGCTACCCTACATATAATACGGAACGGACTGTTACATAGATACTAGTTTTAGTGGCTAAGAGGCCAAGTTCTTATTTTGCTAATGCTCTGTAGTACATTGGCTCCAATTCACGTCCAGTGCTCGAAAGGAGGAGGTGACCACATTAAAAGTACCTTTATCGTTTCATGGGCCAGAATATACCGAAGTGATTACTATTTTGTCTAGTTATCTGATAGAATTCACACTGATTATTAAAACCTTACTATTGTTAAAGAAAGCACCTACAGAAAACAGCATCTAAGAGGCCCAAAACAAAGTCAAAACTCAGGGAAACTATTGCACCCTTTTGCTAAATTGCTTTTTTTTGAACAAGTGATCAGTATGGTGAGACGGACGCCATTTCCCTAAATCCACAGATATTACTGCACAGTTCGTGCGACAAAATCCAAAGTTTTGATAACCTCTTTACTTACTTGACGAGGTCAATCCGATTCCTGCTTTCCCTCTTTAATATGAGCTATTGACTACTTGCTGAAAATCACAGCAGGTAAAACGGAGGATTAAAAGCAGAATCCTCTTCAGATTTCAATAATTCGTTGTTCGCATTGAAAAGTTCACGAAATGATGCTGCGACCTTGATTGCAGCACATGCGCACGCAGTTACGCTAAGATAGAGAGGTTACCAGGGAAACGGTGCACAAATTAATGATGTACTGAATAACTTACTATCGCTGACCCGTTCTTAATTCTTCACGTGGGATCATCGACTTGTGAAACTAACATATACCTCTGGCATGCAGGTGTATATTGATGCCACAATCATGACAATCAACAATACAAAAAATTAATTTAAAGACCAGTACCAAAGTAAAGTAAATCATAACATTTAAATCGATTATACTGTCTTCACTTATTCAGATTCGTCACTGATGCATTCCTATGCACGCTTCAAGTTGGGTTTTGCTGTGTGTATGTTGTGTTTATTACACAAAATTTACAAAAGGTAAGTCTGATTTAAATTGTGTTGCCTTCAATTGTATCAGCCAAAGTATGATTGACCATTCTAGTAACTTGATTTCCATTGCAAAATAACTAAGTGAAGTTCATATACCATTCCTGTGGCTGTTAGGATATTTGGACAATCCACGTAAGGTTTTTTCTGTACTTGTTATGCAGTAAACGTAGCAGCAAGCGTAGTAAGTAAACGTAGCAGCAAGAGTAATAGTAGTAGTAGTAGTAGTAATAGTAGTAGTAGTAGTAGCAGAAGAAGAAGAAGACGTAGTAGTAGTAGTAGTAGTACCAGCAGCAGAAGAAGTAGTAGTAGTAGTAATAAAAGTAAGTAGTGGTAGTAATAATAATAATAGTAGTAGTAGTAGTAGCAGCAGCAATA
>JANTCA010018517.1:0-15476 GCA_024741275.1 Chironex yamaguchii
AATCCTCAGACTCAAAAGCCAACACTCAAACCTCCGTGCCATCACGGCACAAAGGTTTGGTGAAGGACTTCCAAAGTTGGTATTCTGAGAAGAAACCCAGCGGTGGGTAAGGGGAAATTCATTAATTTTTCCAGTGTTTCGGCTTAAGCCTTCATCAGTGTCAGATATATGTAGTATCTGCGTATATACTACATATACTACTATACAGAATAATTTTCTGAAGTCCCAACGAGGGAATACGGTATCCAAAGACAAGGTATCTAAATAAAAAAGAAAGTGGCTTAAGGTAGCAATAAATTCATTAACTTTAAAATTACTATTTACAGCTGAGGAATAAAACTGATAAAAAGTCAGTACCTATCAAAAGTTATTCCCTTTTAAAACCGATAAAAAGTCAGTACCTATTAAAACCTATTCCCTTTTAAAACCGATAAAAAGTCAGTACCTACTAAAACCTATTCCCTTTTAAAAACCCAAAACGATTTAGCTGTCGCCTGCAATTTGTATCTTGGTTTTGTATTTTCAAATTCCCTGAAATCCAATTGATGAGACTCCGTTTTAAGTCTTTGCCAATATACCCTAGAGCTCCAAGAACAATTGGAACCATCTCGAACTTGTAATCACCGTTCATCATCAGCAAATTTCGACATAGTGGTCCATACTTGTCGATTTTTTCCATGTTTTTTTGTAATGCTGACGATTGTAGGCCAGCTAAACTCACATACTGTAGAAACTGTTGTTTCTTTATTCTGAATAACAAGAGCGGGTTTATTCTGAGATAGTTATGCTGACGTCATTATTAGAACGTTCAACCAGTATTCATTGCTGCCTTGTTTTTCAATGAACTCATCTGCATGTCGATTATTACCTTGGTACCTGCGATCTTTGTGGTATGCTCTTGCAACTACATCATGCCGTAGTTGCATTGATAAATTGGTTCAAATAATAATCTTGCAATATAAATACTGCTCTTTGTTGCTTCACTGTAATAATTTAAAATAGGTTATGCTTTCTCTAGCTGCAAATTTTCACCCTCAAGTCAAAAAACGATGTTAAAATTGCAGATAAAAATCTAAAAATGAATCTGCATATCACATAATGTACATGAGAACACAAAGATTTTGAACGTCAATCGACTCACCTAGAAAGCGTTCAAGATCAAAATTGCACGGAAAAGTAATTTTCGTCTGACAGCATGCTTGAATGAATGGAGAAAGAATTAAATTAAAATTAGACAAGACAGCGACTTAAGTACATGTCAGGAAAAAACCCGCGTAATAGATAACAGGAGGAACAAATATTCCTTCCCATTTCCTTTCTGTAGCAGCTCAGTCGAGAGCGCATCTGTACAGTAACCACAGGGTGGTAATTACAGGGTAGAATGTTCTTGAAATTCCATTTATTAACCAATTTCAAAGCAAGCTTGAGAGGGAATGCAAGAATCAATCACAGTTAGATACGACGGCGACTGTCAATTACAGGAGTAAGATGAGTAAGGGTGAACAAGTAGCAAAGCGCTCAAATGTCTCTCCTCAAAAAATTGACTTCATAGCCCAGGTAAAAACGCATCACACAGCAAGTAGAACAGATCAGATATGATTGGTCTTTCGACCGGCACAAGTCATAAATGCTTTCCACAAGACACAAGTCAGCTATCTGTTCCTGCCGCGATCAGACGCCAACTTGAAATAAACTCCAGATTTCAATCCAACGACAAAAGATGTGAGGTATCATAGAGTCAAAACACTAGTTTACGACAGGATACTGGGCACCACTGCCTATAACACAGTATAGGAAAGACCTTGGCATATTCATATTGCGCTTGCAGTTCAATCAATGCTAACTTAATCAGAAAACTAGTGAATTCACTAGTGAATTTTTGTGGAATTCCTGCCAATTGACATACACCTTGCAGACAGAAATTTTGTAAATGCGTTGTCTTCCTATCCAAAAGGTGGTAAAAGTACAGCTTTATATTTCCTGTGCTACCTTATTCAAAATTTATGTTATACAAAAAGCTATGTCCTGTCAAAAAAATACGTTAATTGTATCGAGGTCAATAAAGATAATTGCGTCCATGCCAATTTCTGCACGCTGTTAATTGCAAAGGTTTAATACCTCACTTCGAGTTTCGTTTGGGGTTGAGGGATCATGGGACCTTGGGGCATTGCTGCTTCTCTCTCTATATCACTACAGTAAGCCAAAATTAAAAATTGCTACCAAATGCAATTAAATAGCATTTGCGTAATCTAATCACCCAAAAGTAATTACATACACTAATTAACGTCTTTCCTGAGAAAAGATGTCAGAAAAATGACACCAAAATTGCAATTTGACAACATACCCGCTTGCACTGAAACAATATGATAAAGATTATTCACTATTGTTGTATCTTCAAAGGTAGTACATGTTTGTAAGGAAGCTGTTTATCTGGTACAGTGCGAACATTTGAAACATGACAAATTGTTAGATTTTGACTAAACACCAAAAAGTACCATAGAGCTTAAAAGCAGCACTTTTTATGAAAAAGTAAAATTAACCAACATGAAACAGGAAGGCTTGCCATCTGAACTGTCTTTCTTCAATTAGAATGTCTGTAACAATCCAGACTGGTACAGGGCTTTATAATGAAGAATGACAGTTTGATGACTTGCCATAAATCATGTACATGACTACAAACAGCGCACCCCAATATTTACCAAAGTTTGACAAATCTGACAAAATGTGTCCAACTGGTGTGCGATCATCCAGTTTGATAAAGTTTGTCGTGTTTCACAGTGTGAATAAGTCCAAAATGATGTTAACAAGTAACCAACTGATTAACATCCCATCAAGCATAATAAATTGCAGATTTCATGCAAGAACACAGCACCACTGCTCTTAGTAATTGTTGATTAATCACTTCTATTGACAAAATACAAATATAGCTTACCATCTAAAACTTTTGGCTTTTCACTATCGTTTGCAGAAATACTCTTATCAGATTCGTAACTTTCATCCATGATATCTACGTATTGACAATAAAAGAAATTATAAAGATTAAATTCAGGAGATTAATAGTATTAATGTTCTGCAAAAGCTAATAAATGAAATGAGGATGAGACAACTTTAACATAGCATAACAAGGTCATCTCATCTCAAATTATTACCTTATATCTTGTTTATTCACATACATTGGCTACCTTTGCATGGTTTCTGTATATGGTGCAGGGGTGCACCAGCCCCCTCTTACATTATGTAACACCTTTAGGATGGACTTAAACCACAATCCTATTTGTACAAGACAGAGTCCTTCAACCAACAATCCACATATGCCACTTGGCCATTCCTTGGCGACATTTTAAGCTGGCCTCCAAGAAGAATCCTGTGATCTTTTTAGAAAGCATTTTTTGTTCCTGTCTTAGGCTCAGTACTAGGTAGACAAAGTATACAGCAATAACAACCCCTGCATTAACACTCACCATAACCAAGATCACGTCAATGGAGCTTTTTAGGCATTAGTACAAGTTGCCACAGAAATTCACATAACAACACATCAAGACAAATAACTTCATAGAAGAGAGGTGTCCTTTTTAAGGTTGCTGGTCAAAAAGTTAACCACTCATTGACTAGTAAATCCTCCAACCATGAGTAATCATGGAACAATGTGTGTAGACTGATGCATTTTTACCATTTTGCTAACCGCATATCAGACAGAATCAGCAAACTCGGGATCTCATGTGGCTACAGGTGACAGTTATGATAATCACAGCAGTATCTTAGGGGTAGTGTACATGCTGTGCACGTTGTAGATTGCAGGTTTGACACTGACTTTTAATCAACGACTTTTAAACAGTACAGGGTGGTCTAGTGAGTACTCAATACTTACAGGAAAGATTAAGAAAACTGAAAGCACATTAGCATAAGCGAATTCGATCCCCAGCACAGCAACTATGCTGCTTCAATATGCTGTGTGGCTCAGTAGTTGAGAAAAGAGAGACTGTGATCAAACCAAAACAATGTGCGACAGTCTGTGTGTAGAAAATACTCAAGTTTTCCATTCTAACATTGTAATGCATTTAAAATACACAAAATAAAACTTCAATCCAATAGATCTAAAGTAATGCATCAATAAGATGATTACATTTACCTTTGAGAAATAGTATCTTAGTAGTTGGAATAGGTCAGAGTGTTATGCCAGAAAAGGTGATGGGTATGGTCCTAAATTGAGAAAATGGATTTGTTTCTAAGGCACAATTTAGATGTTGCTCATGTGTCGAATTTCCATTGTGTTAAAATTAATCTCAAAATTATATCAATGACAAAATTTATCATCAAAAACTCTAAAATTTGTGCTAAACGTTTCTGATCTACTATTACATTATCTTACACAAGAGTGACTTGGCTTTAGAAGATGGATTTATGTCGAGTCAAATTCAACTTGCAGGGTCAAAGGTGTTATGTCACAAGTAGATGTTACTTGCATCATTTTGAATAGTGACAAACTCATTTAGGTCTTGGTCTCAAATTTATAATGCCTAACTAAGAATTGCATGTGCAATATGTTTATGCTACGAAATCAAAACCAACTCCTGAATGTTGTTGAAATGCGACACAAAATGTGATACAAAATTTGGAAATGCTCTGTTACCGAGTTTGTGTTAGAGTTGTGATAATTTAATTCATCTTGAATGAAATGCGACGTCTAAACTGGGTCTAAGGATCTTTTCTACTTAAATGCAAATTATTAATAACAGTTAATAGCAAAAAGTTAATAACACATTAATCAAGACATATTGTCCAATCTAAACATCATAAATTTTGTGCACAAAAATCAATACACGATGAAAATGAGCAATGATGAAATTTCAAAAAAGAATCTAACCTTGCAATAAAACTGATCAATAATAGTAATATTCAATAAAATAATAACTATAATCAGATAACTGCATGAATTATAGCATAAGTACAAAAGGCTGTGCTAAAAACTAAATGCACTATAAAGACTTACATGCTGTGGATGGAGGGTGAGGGGAGAAAGTCACTCGCTTTGACTTTCCGGGTTCCTTTTCTTCTAGCCATGGTGATGGTAAAGTTACCGTCGAAAAGTACTAATAAAAAAGGATTCAGAATTACAGGTTTAATAGTCATTATAGTTTCCAAAATATTCTTATTCATCAAATTGCAAAGCTAGACTCCAATCTGATGCGAGACTTGAAACAGTCAATAATTTATTCTTAAGCTAATTCCTGCAAAAGGGAAATAAACTTTCTCCTTTGACACTGAGAGGTATTAACTTGTATAACACAAGCCTCTGTTGTCCTTTTCTAAACAAATGTACAAAATAAGAAGTTTTCTAAGTTCTCTCTTGGACACCATGATCACATTTGATCTGATCAGCTTGTTTTGAGCATTTGGGTTAAGTACAAAGCCACTTATCTTTCAAGCAATATGAGAAAATAAAATTTCTTAAGCAAAAAATTATTGATTTGCAATTAAATGATTTCCTTAATCCAGTATCATTCAGGTATTAATTTTAAGGTATCAACTGAGCTTAGGGGTGAGCATTTAAATAGGAGCACAGAAATCATATCCTCCTAGAAAGAGCCCCTATGCATAACAACTCAGTACAAGGGTCTTTAGGCACCACTACACCACTACTGGGCTCAACAATGTGTTTAGATAAAACAAGGGACCCATCAATAAGCACGATATAAATAGGAGATTTCTGCAACTTGAAATACAGAACATCCAGGTATTTACATTGTATACGACTTCATATATTGATGGATACTTGTAATGTTACGTACATTCATCAACTGTTGTGTGTTTGACTTCTACAATTTCCCCAACATTTCCTTATTTGTGTACATTCAGCAAACACGTTGCAAAAGTTAAGATTAGTTGCAAAAATGTTGAAAAACAATGCAACAAGTTAAAACTATTCTCCTTGAATTTCTTGAAAGTGCTGAAGTTAAAATGCACACATCCCTGTTTCGTATACATACATATATGTGTATATATGTATATGTATATATATACACATACACACACACTGACATATTAGTAATAGACATGACTTACTTTGCAATAATACAAACTTTGGGTAATTCTTTGGCTATCGTTAGGCATGCTTACCTATGCACTCAAATATTATTCTTACTGGCCAAAAAAGAAAAATAAATTTATGGACCAAATGATTGTGAGCTCACCTCATCAATTGCTTTTTGCGCTTCTTTTTCTTCTTCATCCCTAAAGTAATTTTTTTTAAAAAAAATTGTAGCCAGATTTATGAAAACACTTATTATTACAATGATGACGACAATTATGAAGATGATAATTATGATGACGATAAAGATGATAGCTAATATTGTGATGGTGATGAAACAATGGCGATGATCATAATTATAGTGATGATATACATTTTGATTATGATCATGCTTCTGTTTTGGTTCATGATAGTGATGTTAATGATTGAAAGGATGATTGTGAGCATAATGATGATGATGATGATAATGATGATAATGACGACAACGATAATGATGACAATGACAATGTTTAAGGTGACAATGATGATGATGGTGATAATTATGATGACAATGATGATGACAATGTTTAAGGTGATAATGATGATGAACATGATGATGATAATATAATTATGGCTATGAATAACTATGATGATATTGATTATGATGACAATCATGATGTAATTGTATGATGATAATTGTCATGATGATGATGATAAGAATGTTTAAGTTGATAATGATCATGATGATAATAACAATAATTGTGGTAATTATAATATAATGGCAATGAATGACAACGATGATATTGATTCTGATGATGACAATGATGATGACTAGGATGATAATGATAATAATGATGATGATGATGATTATGATGATAGTGATGATGGTGATGATGATTATCATGACAAACATAATTATGATGATAATATAATTATGGCAAAAATACTATGATGATATTGATTATGATGACAATCATGATGATGATAATTGTGATGATAATTGTGATGATGAGAATTGGGATGAAGATGATGATAGCAATGCCGATGACAGTGATAAACATGATAATAGTGATGATGATGATGATGATAGTGATAATGATGATGATTATAATGATGGAGGCAATGATGAACAATACCAATATTTATCACGGTTATAATGATGCCAATGATGATAGCAGTTATAGTGATAGGATAGTGGAAATGATAAACAATGATAGTATTTATAATCATGAACAGAGGACTGATTGGGTGATAGTGATCTCAAGAACAATGATATTGATGACAATGATAGTTACAAGAAAGACAAAAATGATGAAGAAGGAGGAGGAGAAAAAGGGGTAAAATGACAATCACAGTAACAGGTGAGGAGACAATAGTGACAGTTATGACAGTGATAAAGAGGATCAAGAATCACAATAGCTAACTTCCTGATGCCATCAAAAAGCTATCGCCTGATTGATAGCTATAATTGGCAACAAATTTACCTTGCATAAATTGAGCTATACTCTTGAAGTGGAAATTCATCAATGTCAGCAGGTTTCTATGATTTTAAGAGTTGAAAAAAAGTGGCATTATAAAATTTGTTAAAACTAAAACAATTAAACAATCAAACAAGAACTGAGTACATTACATATCTAAATATTCAAAAAGTGATTAACTGTGATTAAAATAAAGCTTACAATATGTAATAATCAATACTGTGAAACAATGAGGTGGTAAAGAGACTGGATTCCTATGGATTGGTCATTGCTAAGAAAAAAACATGGTGATCAGGTGAAGGAAGAACAGAGTTTGGATGCAGTAGGGAGAAAGAAATGAAAACCTAAAATCTGACGGAAAGATATGGTCACAAGAATTTGGAAAAAGTTAGTCTGGAAGCAGATTTATAAGACAAATAGACATTAGGAAATTCATCATGGTCCAAAAACCTGTGATCTCTTGCAAAGGGAATTCATATGGGCATAGTTTAATTCAAATTTAATCATTGAAGCTTATCGGTTAATTGAATTGATTTAAAAAACAATCAAAACTAATTGAATGTTGATACTCTAATCCTTGAAAACTGGACAAAGAGTAATGTCTCATGTTTTATCTTGATATGTACTTCCTCCATTTTAATTAATTAATCTGTTTTTACCTTAAAAATAGAAATGTTGCCTTTGATTTGTATAATTGTTTCTTGCCAACTTCTTGGACATTGTTGTTGTGTTGTAAGTTGTGTTGTGACTATTGTCAGATATACATCATAAATTTGATTGCTTTGACACTCCGTACTGGAGAACAGAGGAAAAGTTGCATACCCACTTTGTCCAGAAATTTTTGCTAACAGCAGATATTATATTTCGGAAAACAAGAAGGCTGATGCATTCTAAAAAGTTTCTGATTGTCCTAAATGCATATTAAATAAATTGCAAAGAGCAAACGTGGAAAATTTCCTTAAATTATTAGTCTTAATAGCTGCTTATTGAAATGAGATTTTACTGTCTATTTATAGATATGCTCCCCCCAAAAGAATAGCAACCTTGTGGCAGTTGGGTGGTCTTGTGTATCTCTTGCTATGCCAGTGGGAGATTTATTCTCCTGTTAGGGCCACCCATGCCAGAAAGCTTGAAGGGAAAAGGGTAGACTAAATTTGAACCAGACTCAGCATCAACACCCCATGAAACCTTAATGGAAACAGCAACAAAAGGTAAACAAAATACCATGCAAGATTGGCCTCTGGGTATATCTGATGGTACACGGATGATTGGTATTGGTGAAAACTGAAAAGAAGCCATCAAACAAGACAGCAACACAAGAATGGAATTACACTGGACTCCAGAAGGGATGATGAAGAGGAGAGACCCAAGAAAACTTGGAGGAGAATAGTGGTGAGTGAAATGTGGAACCTCAGCCACACCTGGAGGGCCAGATCAATGCCAGGTCCAAGACAGACTGCCCTACATGTCAGCTGGTATAATGGGTGAGTATGCAAGGAAGGAAGTACGTAAGCAAGTACAACAGAAAAATGCAAGCATTAAAAGGTCAAAGTATATCCTCTTCTCTTTTCCAACTGTATCTAAGTATGAGTTTCATCACATTATTATATATGTTGATTAATGGCTTCATATTTATGGGTGATGCCTGAAAAACTGAAAAGATTTTAAAAGTGCAAAATTATTAAACTCACCAGTAAGGCAATTTGATCAATTGACCACCTGAAACCACCCTGAAATAATAAACATGGTTATAATTAACAAATGTCAGAATGACCTGTATTCAATAAAAGACGCAAAGACTAGGACATCACTATGATGAATACCATTATCAATACCACCACCATAACTACAGCAACTATCATTACTGCCACTACTGAAATTTTAAGTTGAGTATTTGCAATGCTTATTATCATTATTGTGTATCTCAGGTTTTTCTTATTTTCTATGTAAAAGATTCAAGAGCCAATTCCATGTTACCTGCAAAGTGAGACTTGCAATTGTATTTTAATGTCACAATAAAATGGATCAGTTCACACTACTACTATTACTACTACTGTTGCTGCTACTACCACTACTACTGTTGCTGCTACTACCACTACTACTGTTGCTGCTACTACTACAACTACTGTTGCTGCTACTACTACAACTACTAGTAGTCCTACTGCTGCTATCATTACTAATTGTGGGGATGATTACATATACTGCTACTGTTGCCACTACAGGTCGTACTTCAAATTGCTGTTACTACTAATAACTAATATAATTAGTATACCATGGCTGATTTAGGACCTACAGTTATCTACGGGTATTTCTAACATTACCATAACTAACATTTCATCGATTATTTATCTGATACTACTTTTAAACAGCTTTATGTCCATAGTCTCTTAATGAGGCTTAGTACTTGGCTTTACGACACTACTCATGGAGTTATGAACTCTGCATTACATTGAAATTCGTAGTATAGATTATATTGTGATGGCCCAAGTAGAATAGTTTACGTACTTCATATATTAAGACTAGCTTCTTTTTCCAGCAAATGAAGTAAGTGGGGACTCTCTGGTCGAACAGATGTCTTAAAACGTTACCTTTCGAAGTTGCTGTACAGTATACTGTGTGCATCTATAGATGGTCCTTGACGCTATGGCGGTCGGAGTTATTTTTGTCGATTTAGTTTAGTTTATTCATAATATTCGTTCTGTTTTACATAATCATGTATTTCTGACGATGGATCACACACCCCGCAAATGACGAATTTAACCACATACTACCTACCTTTTCCGCGCTACCGGTTGAAGTTGTGCTGAAAACAGATGGGCTAAGACCGGGCAAATTGTCCCGATCGACATCACCACTGTCAAAGGGATTCCTAGTTATTTCAAGGGTATTTTCTGAACAAGTGCTAAACATTTCATCCATTGTTTATCAATCTATGAAGTTAAAAAATGGATACCCTAAAATAAAAAATTGTACATAACACAAACACTTATTCATAACAAAGACTCGAACACTATTGACAAAATGATCGTTTGCCCTTTTCAGCTGGGGAAAGCTGGAACTAGTTTAAAATCTCCCGCCAAATTTTTCAAATTATTTCCAGACCTTTCCTGGCAAATTATTAAAAAATTCAATACATCAAAGTGGGGTTGTTCTTATGGTTCCAATTTGAAGAGTTTTGGAATCTCCCCGGTATCTCTATGGGCGACTTGTTGGGCTGTTAAAGTAGCATAAAAATGTCAAAAACTATTCATACTTTAACGTTATTCAATTACGGTTTTCAGCGCTCAATTTATAGCTAGCAGAGAAGGAGGGATAGGGAAATGCGAATATTTTTAGCTCTAACTCTGTGGGCTCTACGTCAACATCAACCATAATATAATAGATCATGTTAAACCTTTTCAGATTCTTTCTTGAAAGCAATGGGAAAAATATTCAAACAATAATGTGTGGACAATACGGGTTGAATGACTAACAGTTTTTCGACCTTTCCTATTGTGTTGTTCGGTTCAGCGCGATAAACGTCAGAATTACATACTCATGAAACCGAGAAATCCATGAAAAACACCCCACAAAAACGTCAAACAATTCAACCCCAACCCTCCAATCCACGAGCAACAGCAACAACAATGCAATAGAATATCTGTATGAGGTATTGGTTTTAGCGAAATTGACAGTCATGGCGGACAAAGATGACAGAAATTTGCAGGCTGCTGCTCGTGAAACACTAGATAGTAAGTTAATCTACGTTAATATGTTGTTTTAGCTATATATATACTTTCTAGTTCTGTGATCTTTGTCCAATTCAAACATAACTCGGCTGGAAATTAGCACCTTTCTCTCCTTTTTGCCTCTTTAGTCCATTGTAAGTTACTGTGAGGGCCCATGATGTTCATGTTGTTCAAGTCTTGTTTTTCTTAAAAATTAGAGGTGTGCTATCGTTAGTTACAGACTACGTTGCCATTTAATATGCCTATTTTAGGTGTAGGATCATCTAGCCCTCGATTTTACGCTACCTTTTGGCTGTGACACGTCGAATTTAATATTAAAAGCATTTGATTTAAGGTGGAAGTTGTTAAGGCTATCTACTTGCAGTGGCACAAACGTCTGATAGAGATGACTTGACCAGGCATGTAATACTTTATGGACAAAGTGACGAAAGGAAATTTCCCTGTTTGGTAGTATTCACATTTTTGTTTTTGTAAGGCAAACATTTTCATCTTAAGCTTTGCCAGGTATTGTTACAAAATGAGCAGGAGTGGTCCTGGCAGAGACAATGTGGCCCATGTTTTTCAATGTGTCTTTTGATGTTTTGTCAAATTTTTACTTTAGTTCTGACCGAAATTTCCAATTTGCTAAATACTGGCTTGGATTCAGAGACATTGTCTATATGTGTTAAATTGTGCGAGGCAGGTGTCAATCCAGAGGCATTGGCAGCAGTCATCAAAGAATTAAGAAGAGAAAGTGGTGCTATTCAGGTAAATGAATTATCAAATTGGTAACAATTATTCATAATTCCTGCTATGACACATCTGCACAGTTATTTGAGCTTATGAGGCAGCCAGTGGCCTCAAAGTGACCAAAAGCTTCACAAATAGCCAAAGTCAATGAAAGGTTTTGAAGGTCATTGGTAGGTGGTAATAGGCTACATATGGATACATACTGGACACTCACTGACCCTTATGATAATTCATCATTATCACTCATGTCTAGTTTATAGTAGCCTAAATTAATCTTCCTCTTTAGTGTGTAAATGCCCTTCCAGTTCTTGATGGTTCAGATAATCAGTTTTCTGTATGTTGAGTTTCTGCCTCTCTTCACTTCATCCCATGGGAATTTGGGTCTTTGTTAGGCCATAAGCTCAGGTATTCATGTCTTACAGTTATAGTTTAAACCTACGATGCGTGCATTAAATAACAGTATGTGCATATGTAGAGAAGATAAAAAATAGATATAGCACCTTATTAATTGTACAAAAATGTGGAGTAATGCCTCTACTGTATACTCAGTACAAACTTTTTCTTCATATGATACATTTAAATGTTGGGAAATGTACAACATTCCAAACAAGAAGATTGACAAAGATGAAAATGTAGTTATTATGTAGTCAAAACATTTCTGACTGGACATGATGGTCTACAATCCAATAATCATACAGATTTTTTATATGCTTCAAAGGTAAGAACACTGGTACATATGTAGATAAGGTACAACTGCCAAAAATATTGCTTTACCCTTCACTAAGGTAACTGAGCTTAAGTTTTTACTCCTGAGTATTTTAAAAAGAATGAATTGTACCTCGGCCTTTGGATATGTGTGTTTTGGTAAACAATAATGCGAACATATATAATCAAACCTCTGGCATCAATTCCTACTCCTTGCAAACTTTTTAGTTTTGTTTCCATGCCTTTGTATGTTGCTCATTGTTTTCTTTGCTTAATTACTGCTTAGTTGTTTTTGTTTTTTGTTAGTTTTTTATACTTGTGTACAATACAAAGTCAACATTGTTACCTGCCATCTTATCCCTGACGAAACTGTGTGAACAGTGTCTGGTGAGAAGCTTAATAGATTTGTTCGTTATGTAAACTAATGTATTTTGAACCTTTAGGGAATTAGGAAACTTTTAAATATTGATGATGGATGGCTTCTTGCCACTTCTAGTTTTGTGTACAATGTTTAAAAGCAGGCAAAAACCTAGGTGGTGATTTTTGTATATTTTGCCTTGTCTTCTATAGAGTTCCTGAAAGAAACCAACTTTTTTGTGTCCAGTGACATACACAAGAAAAGTTAATGATGATAACAGCAACAGTTCCTGCAATTGTATGCCACAGGTTGCATTGCATGTTATGTGCCCTAGAGTAGCCGCAACACAAGCAGAATAGATTCTGAAAGGCATTATAAAATAGTAAAAAAGTATCACTAGGAAGGTTTATACAATGTGAATCCAGATTTCGAGTTGTAAAGTTTATCTTCCTCTTGTGAATATGCCCTTGTAAAATTGTCACAATTGTATTTTATGTGAATAGAGATAGCTGGGATTATCTAATTTAAAATGACTGTTCTAAAACTAGACTCCTACTATTACCCTTATCAAGCCAACAAAGCTACGCCATACTGATGTTAGTTTTGAGTTGACAATGTATTACTAAACTTGATTTTAGTAGTATTCCTGCCAATACATTGTCATACATCTCCTTCTCCTAGTTGGAGAATGGTTTTGTCTTTATTGTCTACGCAGAATTGAAAAACGAGTTGCTGATTTATAGAGTACAAAAATGTCTCATTTTAGAAGCCTCAGTTTTGGCAAGAAGGGGGGTTTTGAAGCATGTGGCCACAAGAGATTCTTGTACAAGCTGTTACTCCCATTGACTCATTTTTTACCCTTATCTTCATTTAGCAAGATGAATTCATCATTCAAAAAAGCATTCACTGAAGAAAATACCCCAAGCCTAGATAAGCTTGTCTTTTCTAGTTGTTGTTGTTGACCTTGCCACTAGTGATGACAAATCCTGCTGCTTCCACAAGCCTTTTCCATAGATCTTTTCTGGTAGTTGGGGGTGGGTTGTTGGGACAGAAGGAACTAAATGATTCACAATAATGTCATGGCATGGGACTAGAATATCATCAGTAAAATATAACATTTCTAACTTTACTTTTGAAGAAGAGAACAATCATCCATAAATGTTCAAATGAAAAAAATATGAAAAGTGTGGATGTTAGTGTCTGGAAATCAAAGGTTTTGTAAGTGTGGATTAGTCGGACAACCTTTTTTGTGGTATAAAACTTGAAAATCACCTTTAAAATTTGCAACATTGCACACTTAAAAGCTTAATGCATCACGTCAGGCATCAATTCATCCTAGAGAACAGCCATCTTGCACTTGCAAAGTTAAATAGCTGCCCCAAAATATGTGATTCTGCCATAGGCCAACATTTACTAGAAAATTCAGAATGCACCAAAATGTAGAAGGACGAGAATTTTCAGATAATTGCCACAGCTAGATCATCCTTTCATCTAAGTGTATCGGAGT
This sequence comes from Chironex yamaguchii, assembly GCA_024741275.1. Taxonomy (NCBI): domain Eukaryota; kingdom Metazoa; phylum Cnidaria; class Cubozoa; order Chirodropida; family Chirodropidae; genus Chironex; species Chironex yamaguchii. The sequence continues at coordinate 14,513 of JANTCA010018517.1, forward strand.
CTGTCTACACTAAAACAACAAAACCAGTACTCTGTAGGCAGAAAGAGTTCATTTTTTCACTTGGATTCTTCCAATAATGTTTTGTTTCTTCATTTTCTCTTTCTTTGTTTCCTGTCTTGCTTATGATTGGCTAGTTTTGCTACATGTTCCATATAAATAGGTTTCCATATACATATACTTTCCTTTCTGATGATTCATACTCTGAAGAGTGTCAGAAGAAAGAAGCTTTGAAATATGTTTTTGCCAAAATGTTACAAATTTTCAAGGTGATGTAGATAAGTCATTTCTTAATAGTGTTGGTGGTGCTCTCCAGGCTTGAAACAGACATTAATGCACTTAGGATGAGTGGTAATTTTGTGTTTATTGTACCGAAAATGTGATGCTAAAGGTGTATCATGATGGTGGCATGTCTTCCTGGTGAACACAAAACAGAAAGTGAGCACTTTGTTTCATCTGTGTACAAAATGTCATAACTCACAAGATGATGGCACACTAGGTAATCAGAAACAACTAATTTGTTTCCCTGGAACACAAACAATGAAAATTCAAATTAAATTTTCAAGGATAAAAAACAGTAGTCTACTCAAAAGACAGAAACCAATGGCTTTGGAGAGACTTATAATAGTAACTTTTCCTTGATGTAATAATTTTTTATTTTCATAGAAAATTGTGAATATTCTTAGCAAAACAAATTCCAGCCTGGTAAAAAACTAAAACGACAGACAAATTCCTATCACACCTTCCATATTAATATCTATGTCTATAATCCTAAGTTATGCGGTGTCAAGTCTTGCATCCTAAACAACCACAGCACAGGGGGGCCATGACACACCCAAATGCAACAATTTTGAGGGCATCAGTGTCTTCATGAAACCTATGTGTGACATAAATCATTTCAAATGCTTTCTTTGGTAATTCTGCCAAGGGCGACAATGATGGGGGGGGGGGGGGCACTGCAAATAAA